>JAUMHD010032294.1:0-21174 GCA_032359135.1 Ulvella scutata | reverse complement strand
TGTGTGTGTGTGTGTGTGTGTGTGTGTGTGTGTGTGTGTGTGTGTGTGTGTGTGTGTGTGTGTGTGTGTGTGTCCATGTAACCCATACGGACTCATCTTTGCCATGAATGACAGCTTCATAGGAATCATGAAGCTGTACTAGGCTGCCTCTGGTATTTTCCGCGCCCTTTGCCCTTTGTACAGCGAGGATTATATTTACACGGTACACTGCATTTACAAATGCAATTACAGGAGCGGCTTTGGCTGGACACATTCACAATTACAGGGAGACAGTGTACTTACAGTGCCGCATGTCACTGTTACAGTTAACCAGAAACAGTTACAAATGCCAAACTCCATTTAACGCGTTAATTACATCCATTAAATGGCCTTAATTTACAGCACAAATCCACTGTAACTGTAATTTCCAGCCCTAACATACGCGCCAACCGAATTCAACGGAAACATCATGGCACGCCGCGCGCACACCCGCACAGCACCTACACCTCATGGCCTGCCCTGGGCTGAAAGGCCTCCCACACTCACAGGTCAGAGGGCGATTCTGCAGAGCCGCAGGACACACCACCAGCTGATAACGCAAAGAACACACAACATCCCCATCACCAGGAACGCAGTTAGATGCAACGGGCAATGCGTCCAACCACGCCCCAGCGGTGACATCAGCAACACTGTCCAGGTGCTTGCCTCCCTCAGGAGACAGCCTATCCCTCAACACATTCATCCTCATCTCAGCCAAGACCGAGAAAACAACATGCGCAAAGCCACGCATCGAAACATCAATGATGTCATCAGTGAGCTGCTCGCTCAACGCCACAACGCTAGACATGCATGGCGCTGCATGCGACGCTGCCTCAACGCAGAGGGAGCTAACAACTGCTGCCTCGTTCATGCATGGCAGAACCCTACCATACAAATCAGACCATATCGCTGCCAAGCCATTTCCAGAAGCACCCTTCAAAGGGTCAAGTTCGTCCGAACCCCCAGCCACAGCAGCTCGCGTGAGTGGTGCGGCAGACAGGAAGGCAGCGTTACATGCAGCGCCGTGCATGTCTGACATGAGGTGGACACCAAGACCCCCGAATTTCACGGAGGCTGAGCTTTTCAGTCATTGTGATCAAGCATGCCTCAACTTGAAACCAGCGCACCATGCCCAGGGTCTGGGAATACAGAGCTGGATGTCACACTCAAGAGCATCGCAGCTTGCCAGGATGAGGAGTTGGTGGATGGCCACTCCACTCAAGCTTTCACAGCTAGGGGTTAGGGTTGGGGCTGAGGGCTTGGGGGCAGAGGAACATAGTGGGACGCACATGCATGAGGTGCACAGTGTGGGAAAGAACTTGCGCCGTACAGAAAAAAAACCCGCAGGAGGGTGTCAATGGTGGATGATGCAGAGGTGGGTGCGTCTCAGATTCTTTTTTGTGAAAAGAACATAATTGCATGAAGCCTGGCAAGCTGGCAGATACAAAGTGGCTCCGCTCGCGGCATCGCTTTCGGCGCTGATCTCGAAAGGCGGTCTACGGCCAGCCTATAGATAATACTTACTATTTGCTCAACGGCCTTTATAGTTCCCATAGCCACAGGCGCCATAGTGGCACAGGCGCGGTCTGGCACAGAGTGGGGTCCACGTATGGAACCCACATGCATGAGCTACACACCTCGCGCGAGACGCAAGAGAACTGCAAGAGGGTTGCAAGGTGGGCTGGTGCAGAGGTGGGTGCCATTCAGCTTTTCTGGATAAACCGATGTTTTGTTCGTGGAACATGGCAAGCTGGAAAAGGCAGGTGGAGTGGAGCGCGGCAGCGCTTCTGCCGATGAACTCGAAAATCGGCCAACATACATCTTACGCAAGGTTGCTGCCAATCCTGGAGCTGTATTTATAGTGGAATATCGCAACGTGCAACACAGTGACACAAGCATAGGTGTCATTGGCGGACACACTTAGGGCGGGTGCAGCCAATGGGGGAGTGGTGGGGGTGGTGCAGCGGATCAGGCTAGCCGCCGCAAGTGCAGGCGGTGTCGGCCGAGGGAATGGAGAAAGAGGCGCTGCTGAAACCTCTCCTTTAGAAGGCTCTGCTGAAGACGTTGTAGCGGTCTGTGGGGACAGCCTCAATCCCGCAGTTGCATGGCCACCTTTTGCGAGTCCCTCTTTTGAGTGCTCGACCTTGATTGACCTTGATTATTGAACTAATCCCGATGGCTTTGTGTTGGGCTGTAACATGCCGCTGCTGATGAAAGTTACATCGCTAGTGACCGCGCTGCTGATTCGAAAGGAAGAAATAATCCATACGCTGGTTGATCACTGTGTTGGGTGGTTGTTCTAGAGGACCCCCTCGCCATATGGCATCACATCACATGATATCCCCCCCTGGGCACCAAGTAGCTACAAAAAGCGACCTTTCGGACCACCAAGGGCAGCACGCATCACTGATAGGGATGCACTCTCTGGTTCTCAGAGTGGAGGCCAGTCTAGCCGTGCCTTCAAATTTTCTTGAAACCTCCCACCAGTGGTGCCTTGATGCACCCTGTGCGTGCTAAACAGCAGGACATGGAAAAAGGACACATATTCTAGTGTGAAGGGTACATCAATTCGACAGAGTAGGCAGGGTACATCAATTCGACAGAGTAGGCATGCTGTTCATGTTTACGCGATGATTTTGGGGTATCAGTTGTCAAGCATGCCGGTGCATCCAGTTGTTCACGACCGCACTGCCGCGGGCCACTGGTGTCCCACATGTGCCAAACAAAGTCCTTGTGTTCAAGGCAAATGGGACGTTGTGTTTCTTCATCTCAGCGCTGACACGTCTGCTCCGGAACGTACTATCTACTGTCTGCAAAGCTCGGCTTGATTCGTCATAGACCCAGGACCTCGTCCATCTTGAGCGAATTCTGAAGATACTCTTGGCTGGACCGTTGCACAGCGTATTCAAGTGAGGCGCAATGGTGCCCATCTGGCGCATCATCATATCACTCTTTGCCGTAGCATCTCCCCTCTGCAACGGCGCAGGAATTGTCAACAAGGTATGCACACTTTGATCGAATTTTCAATGCCCGGTTGTACGATCTCGCTCGCAGTCAGATACGTTATTGCCTGCGTCTGTAGGTGTCCCAAAACATCTGTGCTCTGGCCTGCGCTCGCACCTATTCATCCCGTCCAGGCAGCCATATCTGAAATAATTAAACAGATCGCGTTCTGTGTGTTCCGTCAGCAGCATTAATGGATAGCCAGGCCCACTTGTTCGTCAGCCTTGCATTGAATTTGACACTTCTATCCGAATTTGACACGGTTATGCCTCTGTATGGGTTTGCTTTAATGCCACAATCTCGAACGTAGCGCAGTATTGTTCAGATCCTTCCGTGTTTGTTGCAGGCGGTACTACTGTCCACAGCACCAGCAGAGCTGCACCAGCCATCGCAACACAGCAATGCTGACCACGCAGCTCACGCAAGATGGCTCATCCACCAGGCAGATTACGCCGTAGTGACAGCTCAATCCACACTCAAGGACGGGTACCCGTTTGGCAATGTGTTGAGTATGAGTGATGGTCCTGATGAAAACCCCACTGGGCGCATGCTCTTCTATGTAGCCACGGTCAGCCGATTTGCAGCAGATGTGGCCAAAGACAGCCGCGTATCATTGACAGTTTCACAGGAGCAGGCGGAAGGAGGCAGGGGGTGCAAGCTGGCTGACCCAGAGTGGCCGCAGTGTGCGCGCGTGCGCTTCCCGACGTCAAGCATGTCACCTTCTATATCATTTCGTCTCTTTTTCACACTCGTCCACTTTCATAGCATATGCCTGTTCTAATACGTGTTCTAGCCGAATATGATGGCCATGAATGCAGTTGTTACGAGCGAAAAATGCCACGATTTCAAGGGTATTATTGAACTGTTTTTTGAAGCTCTGGTTCAGGCAACAAGCGCGCCGATGGGGCCCAACAACGTATTTGAAGTAACCAGAAACAGAGCATGCACCACTAGCCACCACTTCAATGGAATGTCACGATGTGGTGGAGTCGAGGTTCACGCTGCGGTCCCCCCCTTTTGGTGACTTTAAGTTTGCCTGTCACATCTGACGGCGCTCTCTGCAGCCTTTGTGCTTGCATTCCTGGTCCAGTGTGACCCGGGGGTGTATGACCTTGTGGCACCCTTCGGGGGGTGCTGAGGCCGAACGCCTTGGAGTGGTTCCCGAATCTGTTTTTACGTTCGGATTTGTTTTGTGCTGCGGCTTTGTCGCTGTAATTTACACAACTCTGTGTGCTGTCATATGCAGCCCCAGCGTCTATTTTAGGGGTTCTGCCCCATCCTACAATATTGTTTGGCCCCCAGGGCCACTATGCTGCGGTTGCCCAGGCTGCCAACGCATGTTGGCGTCTGCGCATGTCCAGAACGCGGACGTGAATGCATGGCGTGCATGCGTACAATACTGCAATGTGTTAGATGTCGTTCCGAAAAGTGCATCGTTCTTAAAACGCTAATCTTGTTTCTCCAGTGGGGTGCCCTGAGCCCAATGACCTCTGGGATGGTTTGCTTCGGCTGGTCCCCCCTCAAGGGTGTGCGCGGATTGCCCTTCTTGCCGCACGTGATGCGAATTGCTTTGACCCTGTCTCAGTGAGTACATACTGTGTTCCTTGGGTTCTTGATCCGTCTGTGTTCCTGCGGGACTGTGAGGCTGCTGTATGTGCTGAGGTGTATTCCGTTATTGCTGCTTACATTCTCCTCGTTGGTGCTGTTGTTGCTGACGATGCGGTCCCTGTTGGCGACCCTGTCTTTGCTTGCAATGTTGTGCGGCGTTCTCTGCAGCCGCTGTGTTTGCCTTCGTGGTCCCGTGTGGCCCGGGGGTGTATGTCAATGTCCCACCCCTTCGAGGGTGCTGAGGCCGAAGCCCTTCTTGGGTATGGCGTGGTTCCCGATTAGCTTTTTTTTGTTTTCTTGTCAGTGTTTGCTTGACAAAAGATACCGAATTACAAATCGGGCCTCCATGGGAGTTCTATTCAGCACTCCCCGTGCCATCTACTACCAGTCACGATATCTTCGGAGTCATGGCAGCACGCTCTATCTGTCTGTCATGCATTGCTTTCTGTTCTGCTCGAAGGTGCTGTCTTCAGAACTACTATCTCCAGCATCGCCTGCCCTGAGCAGCCTGTGATGGATTTCGGTGGCGAGCAGCCTGTGGCCCAATGCCTTCTGAAAGAACGATATGCCAAGGTATACCGTGGTGTCTACATTGTTCTACCAACGACGCAGACTGGTTACTCCTTCGCCGACATCGTTATAAAAGCGATACAAAAGGCCGAAATGCGTGCAAATTGTACTAGTATAATTGTACTTGTATACTTGGAACTGGACAAGCATAGTAGAACGATACGAAGATGATAAACGATATCGTAAACTTAACACTGTGCATCATACAACATCTTGGTAAGCAATTTAAGCCGTACAGCCATCACATGGCACAGCAGGATATAATATCTAAACTGTTGTGGATGTGCTTGCCACTTCAGGGTCAAGGACTCTGCTGCACATGAGAAAAAAAGGGTTGGCCCCGAGGGCCCGTATTTTCAATAGCCAACGTTTCAGTGTGTTTCTGCAGTGTAACGTTACAGGCGTACCTCAGCTCCATAAAACGGCTCATGTACCAGCAACTCACCGCAGGACAACTTAGCTTGACCTCGCACAAACGACACAGGACATGCCGCTACCGAAAGCGTGTTGTTGATGTGCAGGTCACGGTTCTGGGAGAGGCTAAGGTGGTGCCACGATCTGGCCAGTCCCAGGCAGCCGAACTGATGTTCGCGAGGCACCCCCAGATGCGCGCCTGGGCGTATCTTGCCCACGAGTGGAGCTTCTATGAGTTGCATGTCGACCATGCGTATGTGCTGGATTGGTTTGGGGGGTACCACGCGGTGGCGAGGGATGATTACTTTGCGGCGGAGCCCAGTAAGCCGCTGTGATGCCATTCATGTTGACAGCTGCTGGTGGCTGCGCTAAGCAGTAAGAGTTCCATCTCGATCGTGGAGCTGCGCGGCACGGTAGCACACAAAGCGCATAGGTCTCTGAGCGGCTCCTAGGCAGTGTGCCAGGGTCTCTTGTGCAGCCTCCAGAGTCACTCAGCTGAGTGGTGTCGTGTTCCCAGGGGGGGGCACACGAACAACGGGGGGGGGGGGGCGCCACCCGCGAGGGCCCTGTCGCCTTTTTTGTGTGATGAAATGTTGTTTCTGCGTTTGTAAGAGTAACATTTGACGTCTTTTTGACAGCCACTAGCGCTTCCTACTGCTTTCTAGGTGTGCAGTTTGACGTTGCATGGCCAGACGCGATATGTATGTTAAGGAGCATCCAGCAGGGAGTTAACAGGCAAGAACTTCACGTCGCCTCACAGCTGCTGAACTAACACACGATTAGCAAAACACTTGGGAGATGATTGCCATGAGAGATGATTGTATACGCACTGTCATCTTAGCAGGTGCTATGTTGCGAAGCACCATACACAGCTGACCAAGTCTCCTACCTATGTTTGGTGGGATGTTCTTGGAGGTGTTCCTAGACCTGCCGATATGCCAATATGCCAGACAACGATGAATGCAACTTGGCTAAAAGTCGCAAGGTGTGTCCACTGTGCAAACCTGTGTGTCCACATGTGCACAGGCTACTGCAGCGACGGTTGCAGAAGGGCTCGACAGCTTGGAAAGAACAGTTCAGTTGTAAAATAGAGGATTGGCCCCAATAAGTCACAGAACGGTGGGAAAGCATGGTTTCATGGCTGCATAATTCATCACAAGGTGCACCTGCGCTAGCTACTTCTGATACACAGGCGCCTCCCCACCTTCCACACACGCACTTCACTCTCCACCCAACGCAATCACATCATACTCACATTTCTCCGCAACTGCTACCCTGTTTCGGAAGCGACGTTTTGGATCTCTGAGCCACCATCTTCAAAACATCTAGCAATCTAACATCTCATGCTCAAA
Source organism: Ulvella scutata (assembly GCA_032359135.1). NCBI lineage: Eukaryota > Viridiplantae > Chlorophyta > Ulvophyceae > Ulvales > Ulvellaceae > Ulvella > Ulvella scutata. The sequence continues at coordinate 14,209 of JAUMHD010032294.1, read as the reverse complement.
CACCTAGTCATGTACACAGTTCAGCACTTCCACTCAACGTACTCGGTGTCACGAGGCCCTTTTAGGAACACCTTGTCACCTTGTTGTTTCATTGCGGTGGCTTGCGGAAGTTGCTGTTCTCCCAAGACGGATGTTACGTACACCCCTTTGTGGACTGGAACAGCCCTGCATGTGTAACTCAGTTACAGGTCTGACAATACACAAACAAGTTCACTTTGTGCTTACATCAGCGCACTCTCACCTCAGCTTGTCGATCTGCAGATGTGTGTACACATCAGCAGCCTCTCGAGGAAGGCTCGCAGCATCTGTGACGCCTCTGAGCCGGGCTACCAGGTAGGCGAAGGCCTCTAACTGGTTCTGTGCTGCTTTGAACTTCCTTTGGTTTTCACTTCAAGAGGAATCGAGAGTCCTGTGGCAAACGAGCTGGCAGGAACCAGCACGACTGCGTCCACCTCTCCTGGCGGAATGTCTGTTCCATCTGGCAGTTCTAAACCTGGCCACTGGTAGCTCTGCAGTACAACTTAACCTTTGTAGGCCTTTGACACAGATGCACCAGCATGAATTTCATCTAAACCCGTCAGTACCCACGTAATATGTGCCCTGTGCGATATTATAACTGATGTATAAAACGGCAGAGATGGAAGGAGGTTCTCACAGACACATCCACTTGGCCCGCACGTGTTCTAATGATGCGTCATGATGCGCGTGTTTTCAGCCACCCGGGGAAGGATTCAGTGCCTTCTAGGGAGGCTTTTATGCCATCCAGATTCGTTGAGATGCCATCCAGCTTCGTTGAGATGCCATCCAGCTCTGCCAGCTATTCAAGACCTGTGAACCTGCACGCCATGCCACCCCCATCTCACAAACACGAGTCTCACAAACACGAGTTTCAAGAACAGCCGTCAAACAACCAATGCCACCTATTCTGTGCAGTGTCGTTCCGCAGCAGTACACAGAAAGTAAGACAGGATGGGACACCTCGACGAACGAAAAATACAAGCATCGGGATGGTGCGCACTTGCGGAAGGCTTCTCCCATGCCATGTCGCACCACAGACGCTCTTGAAGAGCGCACAGGAGTGCGTCTGGTCACAGCACGCAAGCCCTTTCTGCAGGCAAGCATAGGGCAGTTGTGCAGATGTGACGACGCCTTCGAACTTTACGAGTTATCCTCGCAAGCTATCTCTGCACGAGACTCAGGAATAGTCGGATCAACTATTCGAGTAGACTTCATATGCACCCACAGGACAGGCATGCTGCATCATCAATGATTGGCTCAAGATCGGTGTATTGTGTACCTGTAGACATTTCACAAAATCGCCATTAATGGTCACCATCGCATCCGATCCTTTGCACAAGACATGTACATAGTATGATTTAATTATTAACGGCGTTGCTGTCTGCTTCATCTACAGGTACAAAGTACCCCAATCTTGAGGCATCATCTCATCAGGTTATGAGGTATCTGGAGCATGAGCATGTATGGATGATGTGGTGCCAGATACACAACGAAATGGAGTCCCTTGGGGTGGGGTATGTGATTTCGGATTGCATACTCGAGCCCCGGCCTCTTACGAACTTGGCCCACTTCGTTGTGCATATGCGATCGTAAAAAGTCAAGACCGCATCACCATCAACCGTGTGACCGAAAATTGTGTACAAATTAGGACGTGCCAAGCCCTTTGTGCCTACTTTGTCGCGTACTGGTTAACAAGTGTAGCACGCCGCATGCGTCCTATTGCTCGGGCTGCTTTGTGAGGACTCCTCGTCGCTGACGAGGCATGGGCCTGGGCAGCTGTCCTACAGTCTTACAACAACCACAGCCCCAGTATCAGGGGTCTCAGGAGCATGTGACACGTGACAGGGCGCCACGCGGAGGCACTGTTCTAGAAGCTTGTCCACCGGTTCCAACGCCACGGGATAGGTTGGCGGTCGGGCCTCCGCGGCCCCGCACATCTCCTTCTCGCCACTGAGCACCAGTGTCGCTTAGTTAGATAGAACACTCCTAGTTATTTGGGACTGATTTACAGGTGTGTGACCCGACAAATGAAGCAACACTGGTGATCACTGCCGATGATCTCGCCGAAGGATTCCAGGCGGCATGCAGAAGAAGAAGCGACGTGTTGAGCGAGAGGTTGTTCTAAAACCAAGGTCGCTGACCACTGAGACATGTAGCGCTGCATATCGCAGTGGTCAGCGACCTTGGGTACAACCCATAAGCGTGTGTGCGGACGGTTGGGAGGCGCCTGTGTACCAGAAGTAGCTAGCGCAGGTGCACCTTGTGATGAAATATGCAGCCAAGTAGCTATGTTTGCCCATGGTCTGTGACTGCGGTACGCACGAAAGGGGCATCACTGCACCTCGGCCGGTGGTCTTCCACTTGTGCCTCGCAATTGATTCCAGGACCCCGCCTTCCTCCTGCGATGTGACCTTAGGGTCTGTGGCAGAGGGTGTGGTGAGTACTTAGCGAGCCTGTGACCCTTAGGGTCTGTGGCAGAGGGGTACCGCTGCATACGCACTCATTTCCCATACCACCGCCTGCAGCCGCATGATCACCGACCTTCGGTCTCTCCAGGTGATGTCTGGCGCGCGGGCACTACTCCGGTAATGATGGACCGAGGTTCGTGTTTTTGCAGTCTCGCTTACCCGCCATGCCGCTGACGTGTGGCGTCTGTGTGTAGGGTTTGCTACTACAGTAACATCTGGTTAATACGAACCCAATTGACCCCAACGATTTGGTTCGTACTATCCAGACGTTCTTATTGACCAGCAGGATTTCAATGTACGGACACCGTTTGACCTCACTGGTTTGGTTCGTATAATCCAGCAGTTCGTATTAACAAGATGTTACTGTATCTCCAGCGGAGTCCTTGCCTTTTTTGTTGCATGTGCTTGTCAAGAAGTACAGACATACTCCTTGATTGGCGTAGCATGGATGCTGGTTAGGATGCCTCTGTTGATAACCAGGTTCAATGTCATTTCAGTACACACGAAAGGGCCCATGATGCCACAACACCCCCACCACGCCCCCTCCACCCCCCCCCACCCCTTCGCGCGCCGCAACACCCCCACCACCCCCCACCTCCCCCCCCCCATGGCGCCATCCTCACCACATCTGCCTCTCCCGTCGGCCCCGCCCCCGGCCACCAGCTTCTCCAACTCCCCCGCTGATGGCCCGCCCAAGTTGCACGGCCCCCGCTTCCCGCGACCTTCGCCCTCTCGGCGCCGCCCCCTCCCTCCCGCGGCAGCCTCGGCGCCCCCTAAACACCTCCCATATGCTGGTGGCAGCACCCCCTGATTCCTGCGATCGCTCACCGCCGAGCTTCCCTGGTAAGTCTGCCGGCGGGCGCCGCGCGCGGCGCCCCCGGCGGGATGTCAGTATCCCGCGCCTGCGAGCTACGTATGGCGCCCTGATCCTGTCCTGTGTCATGGTGGCGCTACTGATCTGTGCCGCTTGTGTGTAGGTACAGGGAGCTTACGCTTGATGCCTTTCGTACTTTGTGATCTGGTAGGCTCTGCTGTGTGTGATAGGTTCTACCGCGTGTGTTGTGCCATTATTCTTGCACTATGTTTAGTGGTTACAAGGTTATATTCCTGAAGCTGCTCCTAGTCCTATGCGCTTTGTGTGCTTCCGGGTCGCGCCACTATCGATGTAATTTTCACGAAAGTTGCCAATCAGCTGATTCCTACACACCTGGACCTGCGGCTACTGATCAAACCTCGCACCACGCCCCACCCCCGTTAACCACATTTGTCTGCAACTGCTAGCCAATTTCCGAAGCGTTGTTGACGCAATCTGTGCCTCGTTTGACCTTGAAGAAAACAGTGTCACCTAAGGTACAGGGTGCCCAGATGCATGTGCCCTCCAGGTTGAGGATGGTGACATAGTGATGGTTACTATTCCTGACGTCAGGAAGCCGACTGAATGCAGTGGCGTGGGGGTGTTACTGAAGGCACCAGAGCAAGACCCAGCACAGGTAATCAAAAGCGCATGGTGTCTTTCTTCCTGCCGCATCAGCAGCGGTATGTTACACACCAACTTAAAGGCATGAGGAATAATAGAACATTCGAGGTCAATCAAGGAGGAAACATAGGAGTGAGCCGCACACGCAGTCATGCAAGTGCTGCAACAGGGCCACGCACGACGCAAACAGAGTGTGCAAACAGACGTATGCAGCGCCTCTTTCTCAACTTCTTCGTCTCCCTCTTAAAAGGGTGCAACAAACCCTGCACCTCACAAGAGCCCGACGTGCGCAAGAGCGCAACCACCACGCAGCAGGCAGCTGACATGCAGACTGGCGCGAAGCGTGTGCGACCAGGAAAATACTTGGATCGGGAACACAAAGATGGAATCAGATTCAAGGGCGTCAGCTGCATGCATCAAGCAGGCAATGGTTTCTACGCCTCAGGGTCTGCGAGCTGTCGCCCTGGCAACCGCAGACTGGCCAATATCACGAGCATCACGGCACAAACAATGTATAAAAACAACCATGCGCTGATAAGAACAAACACACGGTCGCATGCATGCATACATGCGTGTGGCGCCACGGCGCAGCACTAAGGTGGGGCTGCAGCGGGCAGGTCGAAGCGGCACATGCAGTCGAATAAGCTGCCTTGGAAGAGCTTCTCTGCGACTCTCTGGGTTTTGATCATTGCGAGCTTCAGGGCTTGGCACTTGAGCTTTGCATGCAGGTTCGTGTGGACAGCGCGACCCATGCCCTCGATCACTACCAGGTCCACGTTGCGGCTCGCGGCCGCGACGTCGGCGCTGATGCGGCGCAGATCCAGACACGGGCCACCGGCGCCCGAGCCTAGGATCTGGAGTGTTGGCCCTGTCGTGGCGCTTTCGTCCAGCGCAAAGGCCCCCCCCTGGCTGCCACTTGCTGACTCAGCTCCGGAAGCCCCCCTGGCGTCGACGCCGCTGCTGCTGGCGCGGCTGCGCGCGTGCGCTGTGGCCGCGGCGCGCGCTGCTGCGATCACGCGGCAGACTGGGACTGCGAATGCATCCACTACATGTGTTAGCTCGGCCACAGTTATGTCGTTGATGGCCGGGTAGGTGTTGGCGACGAGGATGACGTCCGCGCCCATGCATAGCAGCTCGCGCGCCAGAGGCAGCATGCCCAGCACAGCGTCCGCTCCAGCGTTGTCCACGAACATCATCACCTTCCGGAAGGGCGACGGCGACCTCCCTGCATGCACACTCGCAGCGTCACCTTTCTCCCATGTGGACAACAGCCTACACATGCATACTACATAGAGACAACGCATGCTGTGGCAACACAAAAGCGTCCAAGTGGAATGCGTGTGTACGTGGGCCTGGGGGGGGGGGGGGGGGGGTGGCAGCCCCTGAACATACAATCAGAGGAGCGCGCAGGGCGGCACAACAATGCGAAACAACGAGAAAAAACTCCTTGTTGGCGGAGAGAGAGAGGGCCCACACCGCGGCAGTTGGGAGACTCGAACGAGCGAGCAAACCACGCACCCTCCAGCGCGGCAAAGTCATCCACTCGCCACGGCCGCTGGCTGATGTCGCGGCGGGCCTTCTGGTAGATGTCGAGGATGGTGCCATCGTGGTAGAGGTCCACGCACGCCTGCGCGCCCCAGTCGAAGATATTGGCGGCGAGCACCCCCTGCACCAGAGACAGCAGCCGCGGGCGCGGCGCCATGCCGTCCAGCTCCACAAGGAGATCGCCCAGCACTTGCACCGCAGCCAGATTCTCCCGCTGCTTGTCGTTTCTGTACAACGCAGTGTTGTTGCCCCTGAGGCGTTTCGTGATTGCGTAGTGCGTTCTTGACATCAAAACCAACACCACTGAGGAGTTCATACGAAGCACGTCATTCTCGAGGCATTCCTGACGTATGTCGTAGTTCCGTAATTAAGATTTATACCTATTTACAGTACTCTTTGGGCAGAAAATCTGCATGGGTGCAACACCATATCGACCACACACACCGGTGCCGTTTCCCCCCCCCCCCCCCCCCGAAACATTCTAGAACGTTGAGAGGCAGCAACAACCAAGGAACTTGGGAGAAGTTCCAAGTTGGAAAGAAAATGAAAAGGTTCCTGCCATGCGATGGTTTTGGTTAAAGCTAAAAACCCGGCCCTTTTGGCCAAAATGTTTTGGGCAAAGCGGGAGTCGCGCACGCATGGATGTCGTAGAACCGGAACTCGCGGAGGCACTCCTCCCGCATCTCAAACACCTCTGCGAGGCCCATCAGGCCGTACGCCTCGGGCTGTTGCTGCAGGCGCTCGAAGTGGGCGCTCATGGCGGTGCCCATGGCCGTGGCGCGGCGCCGCACCGACGATCGCTCGCCCGCCGCCAGACACGCCTTTTGCACCACCGTCGGCACCGTCTTTGCCAGCACCGAGAGCCTGCACCACTAGCTCCACGCTCTCGCAACTGTGTGGTACGTGTGCACTGCAGTACACGTACATGCAGTACGTAATACTATTCAACGAAAAACACAGGAGCCGAGATTTGGCGCACTTCCTGGAAGCGGAAGGGATGCGGCAAAGTGAATAAGGTCATTGGCACTGGTCACGGCTACCAATGCCAAAAACAGGTTCAGGTTCTGGGCCAAGTCTGATGTGCGAAAAAAAACCAGAGCTTGCTGCAGGCCTGCGCAGTCGAGTCCGCTGCAAACTGCAGAGGAAGATGAAGCAGTCATCACACGAACGAAAAGCAGCAGGCGCAGCAGGTGGCGGTGGGACACACAGCGGAGCAGCACGCCACAAAGCGCGCAGAGGCGGCAAGGTGGTGTGCGCGCGCAGCCGCAGCATGCCACCACAGCATGCACCTGCAGCGAGCGTCAGCGTATAGATGTCAGAGGCGCGGCAGGGTGGCGGGGGATTTTTTTTCGTGGGTGGCGCACCAGAAGTTGCACTCCTCAGGATCCTTCAGGTCGTACGTGTTGGGGTTGTAGGTGGCGGGGTCTGCGAGCAGCGGGAAGAGCCGAAGGGAGGGGGAGAACTGCAGCACCCCGATCTTCAGCGGCGGCGCGCGCGGCTGCCGCGGCTCCCCCCCAGGCGCGTGCGCGTGGCCGCCGTCAAGGCTGCCTGCTGCGTCTGTAGCGCCTGTGGACACTGAGGATGTGTGAAGAGAACAGAGGCATGGGGGCTGCAGGGGAGGGTCACGAACGCAGTCAAGACGAGAGCAGTCAAGGGAACAAAGGGCCGGGGTGGGGGTGGGGGCCCCCCACTGGAACGGGCGCTGGGGGGTGCAAAGAGTGGAGTGCAAGGCCCGGTGTGGCTGCGGGGAGCTATGCAGAAGTGGCAACGTCTATGTTGAGGCAAGATAGGGCCCGCTACATTGACACACACTCACTCTGCGCAAGACATCACATGTGCAATCTCTGGTGGGCGGCACAGGAGGGGGGCAACAGGTTCATGTTGAGCAGCAGTGCAGTGGAGGAGGTCGCGCTGCTGCTGCTGTTGCCTCACTGCGCATGGCAGCCACCCACGTGCACCCATACTACTAGACTAATTAACCACAGAGTAACCACAACCACATACAAACCACAACCCCACACAAACCACAACCCCATACAAACCACAGCCACAGAAAAAAACAACAACATACAAAGCACAGACAAACCACAACCACAGAGGGAGTGGCGCACCAGCACCAGCGCCGCAGCCACCCGTGGCCGGTGTAGCGCTGCCCGAAGCCCCGCTGTCTCCCGAGAGTTCCGCTTGACAGGCCCCTGTAGCCACTCTGGCGGCGGCACCCATGCATGCAGCCACCCGATCCCCGTCAAACCCACCGGTGCGTGACATGTCCGCCTCGGGGGCGCTGCACTGGCGCGTCAGATCAGAGGACTTTTCAGTGAGCATGGACACGCAGGCTTTCTCGTGTTCCTCGCGCGCAGCCTCGGTCGCCGCGGCGCCCACCTGCATGCATGCGACGGCGCACGTTACTGGGAATGCAAGTGGAGGGTGTATACTGTCTTGCGTATGCCCGCACGCACTCAAAAAGCTGTGCTCGCATCCACAGCTACACGATCACTCTTGACACTGGCGGTGGGAGGCTGCATGCATGTGCATGGGCGTTAAGGAATGGGGAAGGACTAATGCTGTCAGCGAAGTAAGTGCAAGTATTCATTCGGGGGGTGTTACATGTAACAATACATGAGTTTCCGGGGTGAGGCCCACAGCAGAAGCACAATTACTTAGGCGGGCAGTGGCTGACAAGTTGTCAGTAACGATACCCCTGGCTGCGTGAGCGTGTGCGTGGAATGCCTGACAGAGAAGCACAGGGGGTTGCTCTAGTGCAGTCTCCTGTACAAGAGGTGCGCAGCCCACCTGTACAAACTTTTCCACCCAAGACACCTTTTCAGAGAGTGAGGCGAAAGGGGGGCCGTTTATTGTGCCTCCGCTGAAGGGAGACCCCATCACAAACCGCTCCACGAATCTTGCCTGCATGCATGCGTAGGTAATATCAATACAGTGTTGGGATATCGCAGCGCAGAATGTTCGAGGTAGCAGTTAACTTTGGCTGCATGATGCGCATGCGTTGGCGTTAAAACATATCCCTGGATCAGCATGAAGTTTCAGCATGTGCTTTGCGAGAGACAGTGCACATTGCAGCGCATGCCAGCATGTAACGCAGTAGATGTACTGCAGTGCTGCGCTTTCTGTGGCTCAGTATGTACTGCACAGTATAGAGCAACTGTGGTACTGTGGTACTGTGCTCCTATACTTCTGTGCTGTCATGCGATGATTTGCTGGTACATGGCCATTCTATGGAGTTATGCCTGTGATTTTACACAGCATGCTACTGTACTGCAGTGCTGCACTGCTCTATGGCACACAGTGTACAGCAGCAGCTCGGTACACCGTTACTTGTTTAACCGGCACTCGCTTTTCTCCGGAAGAAATCTGCCAGGCAGACGAGTTCGAACTGCTCTCCATACATTCAAACGGCGCTCGTTCATCCACCACTCACTATAGTCCGCTGCCCTTGGGCAGGTGCAAAGGTACTAGGACTGACGAGATGTTGCTGTCTACTGCACAGCATAGTAGTAGTGCTGCTGTGCGGCTGTACAGTTCCATACTAAAGTACTATACTACTACTGTGTACGCTTCTACTACACAGCTATAGTACTGCACAGTAGTCCGGTACTGCGCAGTAGAACGGAAGTATAGTGCAGTGGCGTGCTGCCAGACTGTAGTTGGAAGGGGGCTAATGTACACATGCAGGGGGTTTGAGGGGGGATTTGAGGGGGGGGGGGGGTACCTGGAGGCCCTCAGGGGCGGTGTTGGACGCGGCACCGGTCGCGGCGTCGCTGCCGAGGAACCGCACGGCGCTGTCGGGCCCTGTGGACACTCCCGTTGCGAGTTGCGGGTGGCCCTCCAGAAACGCTCCCATGGCGCCCAGAAACCCCTCATGACGCAGGAAGCATGCATGCATTTCGCCCTTGGACCAGAAGCGGATAGCGTAGGAGATGACGTCCATCGTGTAGGGGTGGCCGCGGATGAAGAACCCTCCGAAGAAGAGGCGCGAGATGCCGTAGCGCTTTGCGTTCAGGAAGGCGAGGTGGCCGATGTTGTAGGACACCATGCGGCACAGTGCGAGCGCGATGTCTGCAGTGGCGTGGTGCACCATGGTGTGGTGTATGGTATGTAATGCATGCGAAGCAGAAAAAGGGAGCCAAAACAGGGAATCAGGGGCCAGGTAACTAGGACTTGGCAAGGGGCGTGCTGATAGGATCAGGAAAAACGGATGAATGTCTTACTAGATTGCCTGTTGTGTTCTGAGAACACATGGAGAGTGCACGGGCCGCACATAGGGTCATGAAAAAAGGGAATCAGAAACAACGACGCCAAAACCAGGAGGAGTTTCGGCAACCTGAAAAAGAGAGTCGAGCAAGTTATTCGTGTGAGAGGATTTTGAGGCACTCGCTAGCTCCAGAGATCGCGCTGCATGCATGTGTGGCATGTATGAATCACATGCATGACGGTGCAGGCTCCAAGGTTGGACGCACCGGCTGGGTTGTAGTCCTCGAGTTCGTATTCCTGCGAAACAACTTTCCCAAAACTCGACGCGATAGTATCGGCCGACAACCCTATCGACTCGTAGTCCTTTCCCCCATAGATGTCCCCCACCAGCATGTCGACTTTGCTGCTGTCCCCCTGGCTGCTGAGCTGTAGCATCTTGTCGAAGGACCGCACGCGAGTCAGCAGCCGGCACAAACCCCAGAACGTTCCGCCGCCGAGATTCGTACCCGAAACCCTCTCGAAACTGCCCTCGCCGTCCACCTTGACAAAGGACACTCCGCTGCCGATGTTGATCAGCAGGTACGGGTACAGGGGGCGCAGGTCTGCAGCATTGGCTCGTGTAGGGAAACTTTACGTAATCTTAGGAAATTTTACGTAATATGTAGACCTGTGCCAATATACGGAGGGAATGTGAGATTTTACGGAGGGCAGTTGAGAAAACGTACACTTTCGTACATCATCCTTTTGGTGGCCATTTTGACACTCTTGTATGGGCACTACACCCCCAAGAACCTTTGATTTGGTAGGTATATGAAAATAAACGATATGGCGAATGCATAATCGTTTATTGGCACAACCCAAGTTATATGTAATGTACCCCCAAAGGTATGTTATTACATCGACAAGGACGCTGGACACGCAGATAACCATATGCATAGCCTCGTCACGCGCACTACGAACCACATGGCATCCTAAACAAGCACACATCATAAACGTACTCAATCTCCACGGTGGGGTTCAACAAATGCTCTACTCGGGCCCGTTCAAAGGTATGTTGTATGCAATGTGAATGCTCTGGAATCCTGGACAGCGCCAGGCACCCTTAAGGGGGTTCCCAGTACATCTAAGGGTCATGTTACACTGATTCATGTAAGGACATCTTATATGATGATCTGGGTCATCGAAGGGTCATTGTTTACTTTGATGGTAAAACAATACCACGGCCATTCTTCAAGAGGATCCACAAAAAAATGGCCCATCATGCTGTAAGGTGATTGGGGTCGTGCATATTCCCTACGCTTTGGGTTTGTTACAGGATGGCTATGAGATGATCCAGACTGAAGAGGGTTGCGTGCGCCTGTGCTTGGGTGGGCCTGTCCAGGTCAGGGCAGCACAGGTATGCACCCTCAAAGCATGATGAAAGCGCCAACTGCTTTTATAAAAGCAGTTGGTGCTTTAAAATTTGAAAGCACCAAAACCTGGGGGAAAAGACAGCTATTTTAGCGCAGAGAAAAAAAAACTAATTGGGAACCACGCCATACCCAAGAAGGGCATCGGCCTCAGCACCCTCGAAGGGGCGGGACAGAGGAAAGGATTAACGAGAGGGCACCTGGGGTCTGCTTGAAGTCATACTCCCCGCCGTTGAACTCAAAGGCTTCATTGCGGATCGCACGTAGCAGGAAGTTGGTTCCCTGCACAACATCAGCAGCGTCGGGGAAGTTGCAGCACCCCGGTGTGCATGCATGCATGTTATGCATGGAAAAATTTCCAAGTGCCGCAGTGCACACGCAGGGATAAGTTTACGACCGCCGCACAACGGTGACTTCATGCTGTGTCAAGTCTCCATGCATGCATGTCTATCACACGCAACTTCAAACGTGCCTGGAATGGTTACGCTTCCGAGCAGAATCATCATAAATCTCCCTACCAAAACACTTTTTACAAACGGGAAAGGGAGTGAGCATTCTCCATACATGAACCGAAATACCAGCACGATACAAGTGCGTGAGAAATGCATCAAGTACTACGGACTGGGTGGGCGTATGCAGGGAGTATGCTGGGTGTGTGTGTGGGGGGGGGGGGTTGTGTGATGCGCACCTGCACGAGGCAGGCGATCTCGTCCTCCTTCTTTAGAACCACCCCCAGCCTCTCTCGGAAGAGGTCCGCGAACTTGAACGCGCCCCCCCCTGTCGCCCTCACCTGTAAAGCCACCTGTCCACGTTGACGCCGTCTGTGGCTGCCCCGCAGTCAGAGTTGCTGTAGCAAGTTCCGCTGCAGCAAGCAGGGGGGTTGGCAGCTGGGGGGGGCTCCCCCCCCCCTGCTACCTCCCAGAGAACTTGCAAACGAAATCAAGAGCCTGTGCATGCATGTCAGCTGCAGTGTAGTCAGCATGACTGCAGCAGATCGCTGCACATGCGGGTGGATGCAGAAGCTCATGTCTAAGGCTGAAATCGCACGCACAGAGTGTATGGGAAGGATACACCTGGAAGAGGGGTCCGTTGGTGCTGGAGCGGCCGTTGCGTCTGCAGTGCAGCTGCTTCTGCTTTATAAAGTTGATCGCGTCGTTTATCCTTGCACTTTCAAATTTAACGAAGTGCAGCCTGCCGCCTTGCCTGGCCTTCTCTGATGAGGAACTGAGACTGTCTCGCTGTGATGGATCACCTGCATCTGGATCTGCTGGGTTTCCTGGCGCAGTGAACTCGCTCTGCGGGTCGTAGGGAACTCCTTCGGATTGCAAGTGTGCCTGTGGGGACTCTTCCGAAGGAGTCTCGGTCCGTGGATTGCTTGAGATGTTGTCAGTTGGTCGAGTATCACTGTCATTCTCGTCTGATCCCAGCGCCTCAGAGCTTACACCATCGTCATCGTCACTACTCGAGAAGTAAACGAGCTTTATGAGTGACCCTCCAATGTCCATAGCAATGTGCTGGACGAATTGGGCATCCTGGTGTGGAAGCACGATGTCTGGAGCACCTCCAGGCTCTGACACATCGCTAGTCATACCTGTACCAACACTTCAATCAGAGCAAACACCAGAAGATGAAAAAATGCGTCTGTTACCTCTAAACAAGTACTCATGGGCCACAGCATGGCGCCAGGAAATGTTCATACACGAGAGTAATGTCACACCGTTCCGCGACCGCTCCTTCCCCATGCTGATCGTAGCTCCCGTGACATTCAATCGGCTATTCACCGATTCACTAGCTTCTTGCGAGTCCCCTATCACTGCCCCGTTGCTCATAGCAGTAAAAGGTCTTGGTTGGTGTGCAACGGCTTGTCCGGTCTAGCCTGATAGCAAACGGGATCATCTAAACCAGACAAAACACGTACAACACTTACGTGAAGGGTTGTTTGAGCATTTTCAATGTCATATTTATCCTCCGACTCCGTGTGCGCTACAGGCGAAACCCGTCCGCACGACACTCACATTGAACGCTTGCGCTCAAGTGCAAGAGGTTTCTAAACGTTGTACGAAAGTCATATCAAATGGACTCAGAGGGCTATGAGTCTATGTCTATTCAGTACTGCGAACGAACTACTCCCCGCCACGTGTCAGCTGCCTTTCTGCGTGAGCTAGCAGAGTGGAAGCATGCTACGGGTATGCCGTAAAGCAGGGCAATTACTGATTGATGCGGACAGGTTTCTTCAGATGTGGGACCATGAGACCATCGATGAGCCCTACCACAGGACTATCAGAGAACATGCGCACACATGCCCGTGAAGAAATGTTCGAACCACAGATGACGGCAAATGCCTGCTTCATGCTTTAGCTGGATTGCTTGTATCGGTTGTACTTTCCGGAGCGCTTTGCTTTGATAGCCCAAGTGACGTAAAGCATGCGTTGAGGGCCCTCATGAGGGTGGCTCTATATATATAGCTATACATCATCACATCGAAAACCAACAAAAGCAGGTCAGAAAGTATTGTAACAAGGGCCCTGGGGTCCAACCACGCCATAGCCAGGAATGACCTCGGGCTCAGAAGCTCCAGAGGGGCAGGACAAGTACCTACAGGTACACGTATGTATAGGACTTCACCACTAAGGCTGCAGCTAAATGGCGATACTTCAGAGCAAATTATTATCAGCAATAAGGAGGGCATCATGAAAGGCTTACGGGTCCAGGCCATGAGCACCAGCAGGTTTGGCCTTGGGGCAGCACACTCGGGCAGCATTTACTGACATGACACTGAGTGTGAGGCATCACACCGATCTTACAGTGATTACTGTAAGAAAGGAAGGCCATTCACCATGGAGACAAACACAGAAAGACAGGAAATACTAGTGAGTAAGTACGCAGAGCACATATTAGGCTGCACCTTTTTGATCTTGGTGTTTGCGTGACAAGCTTTTTTTCCACCCGGGTCTTTACAAACCGGAAAGGTAGTAAATAGGCATGAACCCAAATAGCCAAAATTCCCTAACACAAAACATCCACCACTTCACTCGAATGGCACAACAGCATCATCACGAAAGTCTTTCCCAGCACTCTTAGCC
>JAUMHD010032283.1:0-21190 GCA_032359135.1 Ulvella scutata | reverse complement strand
CCAGGTAGCTAGGACAAGTAGGATCAACAATGCTGACATCACAGCCAACACTGCCTGTAGTATCAAACACATGAAAACAGTTTGTACAACCTGTTTGCAAATGTTCTGAATAATACCCTTCGAGTGGCTTTCGTGATGGTTTTGTACCACCATTCGAATAACCCGTGCACTCTTTTACTGGCTGTTGAAGCAGCCGTTTTTACTTTTTTGTGTGGCTGTTGAAGCACATATGTGTACTGAAGCATATGTGTATTGAAGCATATGTGTATTGAAGCATATGTGTATTGAAGCATATGTGTATTGAAGCATGTGAAAACCCTGGGTTCTTCAATAGATTGTTGCTCCATGCTATTTAGGGTTCGTGCCCTTTCATTACCGTTCAGTCTTGTAACTCACCAGCACCCTTGGAACAAGATCTGAAGAAGTTTGAGAGTTGGCCAGTGGCTGCACAAGAGCCTCACTCGCCAAAACAAAGCTCGAAGCCTCTATATGCAACCTCACCTTGCAATTGAATGATTCACGGACACCATCAATATGTTGTGCGTTGATCCTGGGTGCCTCTATCGGTAGGAGTGCAAGGAATGTTTTACAGGGGTAACCGCTGTTGTATGTTGTTAGCTGGGTCAGAGATAGTGATCCAGACTGGATTCTTGTTCGTGCAGGCCGTGTCGTGTGGCCTTGGTGAAGTTCTCCTCGCGCTGATGCCATCTCCAGACTCCCTCCCAGGCCTTCAGGCAGACATCGAGGCCATCCCTGATGTGCAATGTGCGCCTCTCACTCCAGCGCCAGCAGGTTGTCAACCCGAGGAAATCACTGATCCAGCGACACCGTCGTCTAACAACATCACCACGCCCGGGTCCGGAAATGCACCCGGGTTCAGCGTGACAGCGCGCCGCAGCCGCCGCAGCGATTTCGACGCAAACAGCGTCGCTGCCGCCTCAGACGGCACCGCCGCCGCAGCCACCGCAACGCGCCGCCGTAGCAGCACGCACCCGGGCCGCACAGCGCGGCACGCGTCTGCCGCCGCAGCTGCGTTCGTACATGACGCGTCGGATGCCGCGGCGGCGGCTGCTTCCGCCGCCGCTGCTGGCGCCGTGTCGGCGAGCGCGGGGCTGCCGCCCCGCCCTCGGCTGCAGGCGCGAGAGTGGCGTGAGTTGCTGCGGCTGCCCGCATGCGCCACGTTTTCCGAGTCGGTGCTCGAATCATGCATCCTCCTTGTCGGCGCAGTGTTCTGCGGCGAGCACCTTGAGGCTTGGACTCAGCAGAATCTCTGGCCCTCTCCTGCGTCATGCACGTGTGTCCCCCCCACCAACACTACTGCTCTGCATGTCTTCTTCTCACCAGGGATGGGCCATCACGATTTAGTGATATCACGTTTTGATAGATCACGCATGATATATCGCGCTTTTTTCTTCATCACCTTTGACATAACGGGATGTAGTGATTATCACGATGGTTACCCGTAAATGTTCTTTTCTGCACTGTTCTGTGGGTTGGTTGATGGATTCTGACCCTAGTGGATGTAAAGTCAGTCACCGTGGGAGAGAATGCAGTCATAATGGAATCTATTTGTTTGTATACGGATACATGCATCATGGCCATCAACTATTAGTGGCGCCGTTCCACTGAGGTGGATTGCTTTCGTATGGCCCATTGCATCCTGAAACACCGGCCTTTCATGAATAAAGATCGCTTCCCGGTCGGGAAGCTGCCCGGCGCTGTAAAAAGCACGAGCTGGGGTTGCCCACAACGACTACTCGCAGCACGAATAATGGCTTATATCCGTTATCCTCACAGCTACCGCAAAACTGAAGTCAAAA
Source organism: Ulvella scutata (assembly GCA_032359135.1). Classification (NCBI taxonomy): domain Eukaryota; kingdom Viridiplantae; phylum Chlorophyta; class Ulvophyceae; order Ulvales; family Ulvellaceae; genus Ulvella; species Ulvella scutata. The sequence continues at coordinate 19,370 of JAUMHD010032283.1, read as the reverse complement.
GCACTCAAGAAAAGCGCTGCCTATACTGATCACAAGCCCTATGCCGTAACATTGGCAGCTTTGTTGTCATAACGAACCGGCAGTCACGCAAATACTCCACCCTGCTCGAGCAGGCTGACAGCGAATAACACGAACCCTTTGTCACAAGCACTTCATCCTCGTGACCGAAATAGATGCAGAGAAACTGCCACACGCATACATGATTACAGCAGCCATCACTAACAGCTACAACAAGCCCTGCGTAATAGGGTTTAGGACTGTCATGTACTGAGGCCCGAGTACCAGCGCACTGTACCTGATCCTTCAAGAGCATGTTCCGAGCAACTTTCACACTATCACACGGACAAGGCCGCTCAAGGCATCGACGCAGAGCAGGTGGGGCGCAACGCGGCGGGTTTGACGCGTCTTTGCCGGATCCGTATATACACTACACGTGTCACCGCGTGACGGTCTGCCGGATCGGCTCTAAGAGCGCCGGGCAATCACTACTGTTCCCGCTCCTGCCCTAGATCACTCTCATTTTCACAACTGCTGTCATCTGTGAACACATCCATTGCCTTTCGTGAGGTTGAATATATGCTCAAATGCACCCTGCGTTGCTGAAATATGGCAAAATCACGAAAATCATTCATCACTAAAAAGTTCGATCACTGGGGCGTGATTCCGTGATATCACGAATCACAGAAAAGTCAAATCATGCGTGATAAATCACACTTTTTCATGATCACGCGTGATTGCCCATCCCTGCTTCTCACGCCGCTGCTTCGAACAAAGTTTCTGTCAGTCGCATGCTAGATGTTGCTTTCTGCGCAATGCTCTGTGTGATGTAGCAGCAACTCCCGTGGCTTGCACACCAACATCTCGCATCATGACACCATCCATCATGTGTTTGGATTGTTGCCCGTTTTCTTCCTGTTCCGTTCTCCAGTATACCCACAAAATGTAACAGTAGATACAGTAACAAAAGATACAGTAACAAACGATACAGGTTGGGCTTACCAGTGCACCCGTACTGTATGTTACTTCAACGGTTTATTCACGTACCAGGACAAGTACCAGGCGTACACCTTCGCAGTTGAACTTCCCTGTATCTACTTGGCATTCCTTTAACCTTCGGATGAATGGCTACAGGTGGCATGAACTGCTATGCATGCTGTGCTTCCCCCCGCTCTCACAACCCCCCCCAGCAGAAACAGAACCCCCTCCCGACGCAGCCCGCAGCCCCACCCCCCCTCCCACCAAAGGCAAACCCAAAGCGCCCGCAGCCCCCCCAATACCCCCGCCCCCCTCCCCAACCCCCCTGTCGCCCCAGTTCTCTGACTCCATACGCACTGCCGCTCTGCATTCCCTCAACTGTACACACACCGACGCCACCTTGGAGCAAGCACTTCGACAGAAGCTTCTTATGCATGTGCTGGAAGCATGCGTCACTGACTCGGCTCCGACAACAGCGGCGGCCGCACTCCTCCTGAACCGCGTTATCCAGATACTGGTGCACTTTCTTTGTTCATGCATGATATTCATGCATTGGTGATGCATATGAAACCTTACTTGTTAGAAGCCTGAAAGGACACGAAGAGGTAGGAACCCAAATATTCAACCTCCTCGACAAACAACCTAGATTCTTAACAGAGTTTTTTGAAAGTCGTACATTTATTCGTAATTGAGATATGCACACCTATTCACAACCTTCGCGGTTTGTAAAAGGTTGAAAAGGCGAATTGTGATTTTGTTACATTCAGGTCGCATATGACATTCGGCGGGCCTTGTACGAGAAGGCGGTCGCGGAAGCGCAAGTTTTGCTGACTCAAAAGACACCAGCAGAAAACAACGGAGAGCAAGCGTCACCCTCTAGCAAGCCCTCAACTCCTCTCAGTGCTTCATCTGACACTGCTGGTGTGCGCTGGCCCCGTGCACATGTTCTGTTCCCCTACAGCATTTTCTTCCGCATTGTTTTCTGCTTTTACTTCTCGGTATCTTGAATTACACAAACCAAAAAAACAGCAAATAGGTATTAAAAAAATCCCAAAACCCAAAATCAATGAACACGTTCAATGAACATCTACCACTTCATTCGAATGGCACGATAGAACATCATCACAGAAGTCGTTTCCGGTCTCTTTCGCCCTGATCGATCTTCTTCCCACCACCTAAGTTTATTACTACTTCAGCTTAACTGCTTTTCTGCTTTCTGAGGTCTGTTGTCAAAACCCTGTCGTGCAAGTTGCATGCATGCATGCGCCACACCGCACGCCAATGTGTAGAGCGCAGACTGTGTACTGCACCAATCTTGCAACACAGCACACAGTGAATTCAGGTGTGAATTCAGGTATGAATGCGACAATGTCGCGCCGTAAGAACGCCACGCGTCGCGTGCGCAGCCCGGGGGGCACCCTCCGATGCCCAGTCAGCATCCCCCACATGACCCCGCCTCTGCCCCACCCCCGCCGCGCCGTCAAGCTGGCCGTGGCCGCCGCTCGCCGCGCCGAGGGCCTCTGCCCCTCCACCGACCCTCCCATACGCATCGCCACAGACACCCCTCCTGCAGATGCTGAGTCAGCTGAAGGCTCATGCATTTGTAACGACACAAGCCCTGCTGGTCCAGAAACTCCCTCTAGGGAAGATCCCCTCCCAGGTGCAGAGCATCTGTGTTTAACAAACAAGGCAAAATAATGTCCCATAAACACTGTTTAAAGAGTGTTTTTGGCACGTTTGTTTGTCACACATTACTTTCCTTTTGTTTAACTTGCAGTGTGTACACGCATGGGCGAGTACGAAGAGATACATGCATGAGTTTGTTTTTTCTGCTTTTTGAAGGGGCCCCTTCAAAAAGCCCCCTGGGGGGGCGAATTGAAAGGGGTGAGATGCATGGTCACATCATCTCGAGAGACGTCGACGCACGACGGCGCCAGCACGAGATCTCTCCCTGCAACCGGGCCCTGGCACAGTGCTCGTAGCGCCATTATCGCAAACTTCGGTGTTCCTAGCACCAATCTCACACATTCAATTGTTCCTTGCACCATTATCACAAGCTCACGTGTAATTATTTTGAAACACCAATTCAAATTCTTGCAGAAACGGCTGCTACGGAAGCAAGCAACGACGCCTCGGCACCTGTAGCCACCTCAGACAGCCCCCCAGACGACGCACCTGCAGCAGATACAGCAGGTCGGGACGAGGTTGCCGAAGAACAGAAGCAGGGAGAACCTTTCGAGGCCATCTACAGATGTCCCATTGCCGCCGCGTTGCTCGCAGTGCCATCCTCGTACCTCATGCCCCCCCTTCGACCCCCCTTGCCAGCCCCCCCTCCGACACCCCCACCACTTCCGTACCCTACTGATGGGTGCTCCTCTCCCCCCTCCAATCACCACATGTGACAATTTGATCCAACTAATGATTGACCACGTCTTCGCTATCAAGTATGCACTGGTCAACGCCTGTACCTCGTATCAGCGACTTGTCTTACACGACATTCATGACATCTCTGCGAAGAGTGTAACAGTTCACTCCGGAAGGCATGCCTGAAGCGTGTGAATTTTACGAAACCGAGGTCTCTGACTATTGTGACATGCAGCGCTTCAACAATCACGGTTTAACATTACTAGGTTTCTTTTTTTTCTCTGTCCTTGCTTCGTGGTCTGTGACACGTGTGCCATTCGAGTGAAGTGGTGGATGTTTTTTGTTAGTTGCTGTTGGCTATTTGGGTTCATGCCTATTCACTACTAAACCTGTCCGGTTTGTAAAGGTCTGTGACACGTGTTCAGTTTTGATTCTTGAACAACAGAATATTTTACAAGAATCACTTTTCAATAGTTTAATGAGATGCTTGCCAGTAATACTTCAAAGAAGGAAATTAGTTGAATGAAGAAATAAACAGTAATCGGGAGCCACGCTTGGTTCCCGATGGGTATGGGAATGTGGCCATGCCATTCCCAAAAAGGTCTTTGGCCTCAGCACCCCCGAAGGGGTGGGACAAGAAATCTGTCCACGCGGGGTACATTCGCACAGGTACATCTGGAGCGCCACAGGTCAAACTGCCATGATTGTCGACGGCTTCCATCTCAGCAACAACAAGATTGAAGAGCTTCAGGCGCTGAAAGCTGAGCGTGAAGAAGCCGCACGTCTGGAAGCCGAGCGAGAGGAGGCTGCACGTCTAGCAGCTGAACAAGAGGTGGAAGCTTCCTAAAGATGGAAGCTTCCTGAAGATTCCTGAAGATTCAGCGTGTCAGAATCCGAGCATGACACTGTGCCATGAAGATATCGAAATGAAGGCTCTGGAATTGTGTTTGCAGCATAGATCTTCACTTGTACAAAATAGACGCACTTCAGGGGGTTAACTGTGAAGCGTGTCTGGATTGTGGAGGTTTGTTCGGGCAGCCGTTTCATATGACTTGTGTGAGTAGTGTCAAATTCAAGCAGCACTGTAACATAACATGGAGACAACAAACGCTGTGAAAACACAACATAGCTCTGCATGGTGCCACTATATGACGTTTCGTCGGATATGAGCCGAAATCTTTTCACTTCACATGTGTGACACGCTGCTAGGTGCAATTGTTGTGCATCATGTGTGTGGGCGTGGGCACCGCCAACCTGAAAGAGTGTACTTGATCGTGTGCCAACTAAGGAAGAATTCATCAGGTTTCCGGAAACCAACTGTAAATTTCCCGACCTGATGAGATATACACATGGTGTGTGCATTGGAAGGTTCTTGCAGCAGTGCAAAGGGCGGGCCAGGTGGTGCTTATGGCAGCACCAGTACATGGCCTGTCCATTTCAACACACCATCAAAGGTGCACTTGATCTTGCATGGGCACCATGCCGCTGTCGATGGGAACGGACTCTTTCACATTGGACTGTGTCCTATGCGCTTTGTGTGCATCCGTGCCGCGCCACTATCGATGTAATTTTCACATTGGACTGGAGTTACTGAAACAGCTACAGGTCAATAAGCCAGCATGAATTGTTGGCGGGTTTATAATCGAATCCGAACCAGGTTTTACACAGTAACACTGTGAAAAATACTGTGGGGTATACTTTACACAGTAATGCTGTGTAGGAGCGCTTCACAGTACCTTGAGCTGTTTACTTTGTACTGATAAGAAGGAGTACTGTAGACCACGGACTTACAGAATTGAATAAGGTCTGGGGTCCTAAGGGCTACGGACAGCTTTATTAGAAAGGGGGAGCATAGTGCACAGCACAGCAGTGCACCATGGTACCATGCAAGCAGTAGTCGTTATCATGCATCTACTAAGTACGATTTAGCGAGATAACCACAGCAACTCACCACTGAGACATGTAGCGCATTCATGACTTCACAATGCAAACTCGAGCAGGTTTGGAATGCTCCAGAATAGCAGTATCACAGGTTAACACGCTTGAATACTACGACAATGGCAATGTAGTTTCCACTGCCTCATGGTGATATAATGTTTCCCGAGGTATTTGCGTGGGAGCGACTGTGTGATGCTTGATTATAGACCCTACATGATGAGCTCTTAGGGATGTGGTGGTGCAAGCTTCATGTGGATGGATCTGACGATCTTACACTCTCAGAAGCATACAATGTTACACTTTCATCAGCACAAGGATACACTTTCAGAAGCACACAATGTTACGCGCGCGTTGAAACAAGCAAACTGTCATCGCGATCTCTTGGGCAACCCCCTGGGGTATATGACGTAATCTAACACCTGAACACTGTCGGCTGCCCATGCCAACCACCCAGTACACCGCATTATGAATATCAAAACTATTGGGGAAGTGAGGTACACTCCCGAACACAACTTCAATGTACGAGCACGCACACCCGCAACACAAATCGGCAAGGGATAAACTGGATTCTGCGCCATCCTGCTGACTGCAGACGTACAGAACATCTCCAAAGGGCGTGGCAGCTAAACACTGGCACACTTCGACAACTTTTTCAGCTGTGGAAAATCCTTACGAGTCAGCATGCATGCATCACATCCGACACCTCCCCGAGAATGCCGCCACCACTTTCTCTTCACCTCCAGGCAGCTTATTTCTGCAGAGCCACCAGGTTCAGGTACCCTGCTTCAAGCTTCAATTCGTCAGCATCATCAAGACAGCACCTTGGTAAAAAAAACTACACAGTCATGAGATGCCATTGTAATAGTCCAGTGATGCACTCTGCACACGCAAATCTACAAAACGTTCTTCTTGGTATCCTTTTAAGTAAACATGGAGAGCAGATGAGCACGCTATTGAGTAGCACGCTGCGGCCGGGATGATTTACGGCCCGCAAGAGTTTTCCGTTTTGAGCGCCCTTGTAATGGCATGCATTGCGCAGCGGACACCTGATGATGGTGGTGGTGCTGCAATGGCTGCAACACGCGCCTTTCCCCTGCAGAGTCCAGCACACATCATGAGCAGGAAAACAGACAACAGCAATCACCAGACAGGACAGAGAAGAGTAGGAAGCATGTCTTGAACGGAGCCACTATGGTTCCTTTGGTGATGTCTACTTTTGAGAAGTTAGGCCCCTCTGCTGAGGGTTATTTGCAAAACTATGCTACCGTTGCTTGCTCTACTGGTGTTGTAGATCGTGGTCTGTGGTTGCGAATCAGTAGGCAGTATCTGAGTTGTGCCCTGGCTCGTGGTCGTGGCATTGTGTTTTGTCATTATTACCGCAGTTTGGATAAGAGTGCTGGGAAACACTTTCATGATGGTGCTGTTGTGCCATTCGAGTGAAGTGGTGGATGTTTTGTGTTGGGTGCATTTGGCTATTTGGGTTCATGCCTATTTACTACCTTTCCGGTTTGTAAGAACCTTTCCGGTTTGTAAGTGTAAAGTTACAGGCATAACTCCATAGAATGGCTCATGTACCAGCAAATGATCGCATGCCAACTTCCGGTTTGTAAGAGAGTTGTACCAGACAGGACAGAGAAATCTCCAACAGGTTATTATGTCGGTGCAATGAGGTGATTATGTCGGTGCAATGACGACCTTGATGCCTACTGTTTTGCGTGCCACATGCCGGCTGATTGAAGAACTACACCTGTTATGAACCTGTAATGCAGCGCACCAGGATCTGGAACAACAGTAAAAAAAAAGCCACCAGTTTCACGCAACAGCGCAGATCGCAATGTGCTGGCAACCATCAACCAGCACACGAAAAAGAAAACAGCGAATGGAGCAAATCCATCAGAAATAAAAGGGAACAAAATACAGCACAAGGGCTGATGTGTGTATACCAGAAGGGCAAATGCATGGGCAGAATAAGGGCTTATGCATGCTACCCATGCATGTACATGACTAGCAGACAAGGTCTTGCAAGGGGTACTGCATGAACAGCACACGGGTCGCATGCGTGTAGAGAACAAGGGGTGGGGAGAACAAGGGGAACGGACAGCACACCAGCTGGCTGCACCTGAGCTGAACCCAGTGACAACATTCTGTTGGCGTGAGCTCCAGCAGCAAGAGGAGCTTGGGAAGCGACGTCCCCAGCAAACGGGACCCCCCACCCCATGGGCCCCACACCTGCAACTGCGCCCGGCGTCGGCCTCTGATGGCCTTGAACAGGGCGCAAGAGCTGCTCCATAGCAGCGCCAGGCGTTTCCGCCCCGCCTGCAGCCGCGTTGCGTGGCGTAGCACCTGTGGCCACCTGCGGATTCCCTTGCACTGGCGCGGCTGCTGCCTTTATTGGCACCCCTGTGACCACTGGCATGCGTGCATGTGCGTCCGTTTGCTTGGGAGCAGCTGCATGCACTATGAAGAAGTTAGCAGGTGATTGCTTCAGATGCTTTCTGGAATATGCGATGGCGTACACTGACAGATGTACAGTAGCAGCTCGTGTATGCGGCCACGTTTGTCCCCTGGACAGGCGAACAGCTTACGCCGATAACCGGAAAAATACATGGGGTTTTTTTATGTCATAGAGGTGGTTCGCCTTCAGAGAAAGCGGCCGGGTAAAAGAGTACGAGGGCTGGAGCGACGAGAGCCGGATAAAGATGTGTAAAGTTACAGGCATAACTCCATAGCATGGCTCAAAAAGCCGGATAAATGATTTGTCACTGTACACGAAGAATGTCACCTGTAGCGGCGTGTTGTAGCCATAGCCAGTCCCCTTTAACAACTGGACATCTGAGCTCAGGTGTGCAGTGGCTGAAGCAGACTGGCTATGTTTCACACCCACCTCCAGTTGCCTAGGTATGTTACGAGATTGCGAAGTGCATGGGTGCAAGTAACTAGTTCTAGTTATTTAGTTGCTTTCTGTGATACGATAGACATCGAATACAAACTTACCATGCACGATTGTGTGGAGGGGAGCACCTTGTGTGGGTCTGGTCAATGTGGAGGCACCCACAGGGGCTGAGGGGGCCTGGGAGGGCTTTGACTCGGCACCAGGTGTCATTCCGACTGTGTGATGTTGCCCCGCGCCAGAGTTTGCTACCGCGGCATGCATCCGCGCTTGCAGCAGCATATATTGTAACTGCGCCATGCCCTGCATGCAAGCCACGGCCTGAAGAAAGGTGGATTACTGCTGAATTACTGTTGCTACAGAGAGAATACATCGACAGGACTGTAGAACAAGAAATTGGATTCGCAGCAGGAGTAATGGCGAGCACGAGAAGGTCATCAGGCAGATCTACCAGGAAACCTAGTGAGCACCAGTAGCGACTAGCGATCCAGAACCGAAACCAAATACAACTACAACATGCAATACCAGTGGCCGTACGAGGCCTCTGTCCCGTAAAATTACTGCTGTAACTACTGTTGTTAGAATTACTGTTCCTACAAGGTGATAAGGAATGGACTGGGCAGGGACCAGGTCTATTCCAGAAGCAACACACACGGCACCACCGCCGCTTCACTCGACCATCACAACTTCACCCTGTTGCTTCTGGGATGGACTAGCTCTCTTATGACACTTGCAGCATGTCATGGAAACAGTCGTGGATAAGCGAAGTAAGCCGAAAAGTGTGAAGTTACAGGCATAACTCCATTGAATGGCTCATGTACCAGCAAATCAAGCCGAAAACAGATTGAACTGTTTGGTCAGCAGATTTCAACACAGCAGGTGTGTGGCCGATGCTACCCCTTCTCCTACATTTCCCTTTACCACATTTACATATTGACTCATCTTGATGTGCAGATTCCATATTTACATAACCAGAAAGGTTGTGATCTCCTGTTTGCGAAAGAAGGCACAGCAAATGTGTCCGTCACTCTATTGCAGCAAGTGATTGCGGTCTCGGGTGTTGCGAAGGAGGAGACAGAAAAAAAAAAGTGTTGCGGATCACAAACCTGTGGCGTGGAGGCAAATGCGGCTGCAGGAATTGCTTGAATTCCGTAAGGCCCTTGCACAAGGACTATTTGTTGCGACCGTCCGCCAGCGGGCTGCTGCTCCGGCGGTTGAGGGACTGCACTAGTTTGTTGCTGCTGCCGTTTCGATTGTGTTGGCTCCATCTGGTGCGTCGCATTGAAGCTTTGCACAACACCATTGCTCTGCGCATGCACAAAACCCTGGTGAAGCACTGCCTGCTGCGAGGCCAGGTTTATATGGGGAGCTGTACGTACAACTTCAGAACAGTATGGAATATTTTAGGTAGATAGTGATAAAGCAGAGTGGAGATTATGAGAGCAGAATGTGAACTGGATTTTGAGATTGGGTTTGTGAAGTACCATGGATTGAAAGGAATTGATGTCGAGTGCAAACATTACTGATTCTAACAAGATGTAAATGGCGCGTACCTGAGATGTGAGAGGACCCAGAGGGTGGCAGGAAGGGTCGATGATCCTGGGCTTGCGCAGGGGCTGGCTCGATCGGCGCGCAGTAGGATGAGGATCACTTACTGGGTTGAATTCAAGGAAGGTAGTGTGTGTGGATGCCAGAGTTGCCTGCAACAGTTGGTGCACGGTGAAGGGTGTAGTAACGGGGATAAGCACTGTCGTGGAAGTTGGTGCACCATCAGTGCGGCAGACACTGGAAACAAACCAATGCATGAGATGAGACAGGAGGTAATTGTTCAGAACATTTGAACTGTGCCACTCGTCAACCATGTTTAACGCGCATGTACACCAGATGCGGACTGTCGCAACGTAGACTCTCGTTCGCTTTGAATATTAAGCCTGCCATCCAACAAACTGCGAGATTATTAGGGACATCGTGTTTTAAAGGCCACAAACGGACATAGTGTGTGTGCCTGGGACCATAGCAGCATGCTGTTCTTGAACAGGACGAGATAACTTGCCACGCACAGGCAAGATGTGCATCGCATACCTCGTCAGATGCACTTTGCAACCCACTTGATACACCGCTAGCACCTGGTTGCAAACGTGCTGTCTTGCAATGGCGTTCGTTTGATCTGGTGGATGGCCTCGAGGTGAGCAGGAGCTTCTTCAGATCGTTATCCTTGTCTGCATAAACAATTCAATCCCACGAGGATACTATTGAACTTCGGCACTACACGCATGCCGTTTACAAACGAGTGTGCGTACCTAGTTCAGCAAAAACAACCTCACTCTCGGTCCCAGAACGGCTCGATGTTTGCGCACCAGAAATCTCGCGAGGAGAATGATTTCGTAATCCTGAATCAAAGTATTGACGACTCGTTGTGGATGCGATCCATCATCTGTGTGCAATCGTGATGGTACAGGATCTCTTTTCAAACTGCCTCAAATATTAGTCCAAAGATATGCACCGCGTACATACTATTTGCGTGCAAACAGGACTACACATAAAAAAAACTAAGTTTGCGTGGATCCCATGCACCTTGCAACGTTGTTCATGGCTGCCGGACACTTGCGCATCTCGGTCGCTGTAACCAGCTTCGCTAAGGTCTATAAACAGTCCAACATGAACAATACGTTACACGTGTCCGATGAATAAATTAGAGTGTACATTGTGTGGCTTATTTCATTCAAAGTAGATCTGAACCGCTGTTGTGCGTCTTCCTGTTCGCAAATACTGTTACAACTCCCAGACTCAAGGCAGTGTTCATCCCTTGCCAACCATGCGAAAATGATAAAATGTAACGCTGACAGGCTTGCTTCAGATGTTTGTGCATACAGTAGCACCGCGGGACATGCAGGTCGTGCTGCATCCAGGCCTAAACATGGCCGGGACTGAACATCACTCGTTATGAGTTGCATCCAGTTTTCAGCTACATCTCGCTCCTGCTACAAATACTGAGTACATTGCGTGGGTGAATCATACATACACGCACCGCAGAACGTATCGTAGTACTGCAGCTAGGAGGTCACAGACCACCACCACCATCCGAAACAGCGTGACGCGAGTGGACGCGACAAATAGGGAGCACAAATGTACATCATCAACAAAAAATGATTTAACTGCACGGCAAAGTAGCACCGTGCCAGCTACACATCCTCGCACCGCCCACGACGAACACTGGACCACAGAAGGTGCCGAACGGATACAGGCTAGGACGAAGACGATAACTAGGACGGTAGCAAAGCAGCGTTTTATATTTAAAGTTTATTGTCAGCATGTACATGCTCCGGCACGCCACCACGCAAACCCGGTTGGTACGCAGTGCTTGCTTCGTGTTCGCTTGGGAATGCGCACCTTTCATTGCATACGTAGACCGGCAGCAGACAACCTCGACTGACAGCTTTGAGAAAATTAAACGTGCCTTCGTACTCCTATTCTGTATTTGAAGACCAGGTTTCAGATGCTGATGATTGCAGACTGTGTAGAGCTCGCACGTTCTGAACAACAGAGCCATAAATATATGGTGACAAAACATGACTTAGTATCTACGAAGAAATTCATTGAAGGTTGCCCTCTCCTCTGCCAATTTCTTGGAATCTACACAGGTTTGCATGCACGACAATCACCAATCGTCCATGATCATTCTTGAACCCATTTGCACGCCGCAACATTGAATAACCACAAGTTTTGATTCAATCGTTATAGCACATGTGTTTTGGTCGTCGCGGGAGATCTCTTGTGTACATGTATGGTGAAAGATCGCCTGGTGCTGCATTCTCCGCTCATCAACGACCCAAACTGCAGCTCTTCGTACAGCACTATTGGGCGTTTTATGTGAACGATGTTTCCCTAATTTGACAAAGCTATAGATTGCGCCAGTTTTGCCGTCGTGATTCAGCAGTAAATTGTCAGTGAGGGTGACGTCACCAATGCTGCCTCACTGCATACAGGTACAAAGCAGCAGTAAATGATTATGTTCCACCGCTCAACTTGGTGAATATTGTTAAAAATGGTTTCTTCGTGCTTTCAGCGCGAACCTGTTCCTGTATACATCCAGTTGTTCAGGAGAGGATGCTCGTTGTTTCAAACTCGTCGTTCGGGGCAAGGTGAGCATTGCTCTAACACCGGATCAGAGTGGCATGTTTGATTGATGTGAGTAAAGTGTGATCGTGTGGAGGCTCGATGACCTAGAGTTGAGGAAACCTCGAAATGCGGGTTCGTATTCCAGCTGGCATGAACGGAATCTGCACGCGTACCTCGACAAAAGAGTACATTTCTGCCAACAGAAGGGACCCCTAACCCCTTCACCTAACCTCTTCAGAGCGTATGTTTGCGCAAGTGCCATCATTACGCCGTCCATTGACCAGTAATGACTTGTGGACGTGTCCCCGTGGTTTGCTACACGAGAGCCAGAATGCGTAGCTGCAGAAACCCTCGAAGGTGGGAAAAAGGTGCAGCAACGTATCATGTGATGATGTCCATTGGTCGGATGTGTGCACGTCTACTGGCCCGCTGAGAGCTCGTCGGAACAACTTCCGGCCAGATACTGCTGATTTTCGACCACGTGTCTCACGGGAGAGCTCTGTAGAGGCCCGTCATTAATAACTTCAGAAATATTCAGAGCAAGCATGGCATCACCTTGACAAGAGATGTGCTCAGACCATATTTGACGTTCCACTTCAACATCAGCGTCCATACTTGCATATTCTCAGAGATAGTAGGCAATGAACTCAGAGGCATCCAGCAGGAAATATATACTGCAGAAACTCGTGTTCAAGGAACGTAATCAGTACTCCTTTCCTTCCTCAACAATTCAACAAATGATGTTTGTATCTGATTGGAGGGAACGGTGGGAAACCCGTCTTGGAGCACCCAGACAGCTTACAAAACATGAGCGCCATCATCAGTATATTGAACATGCTTGCTTCTTGCATGTTGTGCTCCAGGCAAGACATACTACTACTGCAGATTACCTCGCTATTGAAATCATCCTCCTGACAGGACCAGCTTGCATGATAGATGCAGCAGGTGTAAGTGGTGATCTGCGCTCTACAACGTGCAGCGATACGGAGGTGTATATACCCATACGCGCGCTACAAAGACAGTCTGGAGTGTTCTTGGTTCAACGGGCTGCTGGCTACATCGCTTGTTCATCTTCCTGTGAAACCGGCAGATTGCACCTGCACGAACATACGCTTTTCTAGGAGACTACGCTAAAGCAGCATATTCAATCGCCGTTGTTGTACATTGAATGTGGTGCTTGGTTTCGAATTGCACGCAGATGCGTCAATTGGGCTTTCGTTTTCCTGCAAGTGAATTTCGACGAAAGTCAATATTTGCTGCTACCCGTTCTTCGATCTCGCTGGCATACAAAGCTTGATACCGCACGCAATCACTCAACTATCTTTCTCATACAATCTGGTAGGCTGGTGTATCGTTCTCTTGCACACCTGAACCCATTTGCTATACATACGTTACACAGCCGTTGCTCATCCCTAGGCCGCAAGTACAAGACACCCAGCTGTTCTTCCATAATGTCTGGTGCGCCTCTGTTGCTCCTTGTGGAGATGTGGGATCCATTCGTCGCACTCTGCGGATACATGCGCACTGCAGCATCCTGACGGATGCCATGTCCCTTCCATACACCACCTCTGCGCCAGATGGAGTGTGCAGCATCCTCCTGACACGCCTGAGTATGGTAGACGTTCATCCGTGGATGAATCTGCTCGGCTTTGTTGCGGCTGCCAGAGCCCGTTTTGCAGTAGCATGTACAAATTCCACCGTTCTTGTATTCATCAATATGTGACCTGTTATATTTGTCTACGCTTCGGTTTTTTGCTTGTCGCGCTGTGGTGGTCCATCGCCGGAGCCTTATTGCAAGGTCGCATGACAATTCCATGCCATGAGGAAACGTTTGCCCGCAGCAGTACACCAAGGAGGCAATTAGTAAGTATTTAATACTTTGTATGTTTGTTGCGCGAGCATTGCCCGTGGTTAGAAGCATAACAACGCCTCTGGGTTGTGTGTTGGAATTCTGGGCCGTCGCTTTCACTGCTTCCTGACAGGCTGGTTTTTACTTTTTGCTTCCATGCTGCTGTTTTCTGAGCAGGTGCTCCGGCGGATCGCACGGGAAGAGTCACACGGCTCCGAGCCAACACCGTAGCACAGGCTCAGGCTCCTACAGCTAGCAAGCAAGGTGCACAAAGTGCGCTTCTAACCTGAATTGTCGTTGATTCTAGCTTGTGTGCGTGTGCGACAAGATTCTGCTGACAAACCTGAACGTTGTGGTTGCATTCAGGCACCTCAAGGTCAAAGCAAGGACAGGCTAAGAACGCATCTCGGCAGCACAGTAAAGATTTGACCAACGTACGATTATACACCTCTCAGTCGCGCTCGTTTATATGCCGTATCCTTGCTAGACGTTTCTGGTTGCGTTTCTTGGCAGCCCCAACAACCTTGGTTTCTGGCCCTAAGACTGGAATCTGCCCTTCTCACCTTTATTGTGTACGTTTGTTCACATTTCTTCAGGGGATTGTATTGTCGCAAGGTGTGACCGCGTCAAAGAAGAATATGTGTGTCGGCTGCGCCAGCATTCTGTGCTTGCTGCATGTTAACCGCGAACCTGTTTCATGTTCATACATAACATGTTTCCGGCTCCTTGTTTCGTGCGTGTATGGTGTCCATGGCGTTTTCCAGTGTCGTTAATTGTACTGTTGCAGATTAGGGACATCAATTGCGGCCTGTTTGCCCAGAGTAATTGGAATTATCCATAGGATGTTTTCCAGGCGACATCTAATGCAACAGGTGTCCGTTGCAGCATGCTACTGTAGTGCAGTGTTGCCACAGATCTGACTTGGACGATGCTCAAGCTCAGAGCTTAGCCTGGTGATGAATTATCAGCTATATAGACAGATATATACGTCCCTGTATTTACATATCTTCAGTGGACGGAACGGAGCCGATTGAAGCCTTACGGCAGCAACCCTGCAGTAGCTTCAGGTACCTTCAGTTGCGGTCGTGACTCCGAAACGTTGTTTGTGTATGTGTGTCTATCCTTGCTGTCTCGCATAGTCAACTGCTGTTACAATGTGAAGCATATTTCTGCAAGTCAGAGAGAGTTTCTGACTTTTCTCTCGCTCCTTCTTCAGTTGATGCACTCAACTGCACTGAGCTGACGAATACTGTACAACTCAGGTTCATCAATGGCCAGTAGTTGTGTCTGGTGTGTATTGTTGGCACATGCCGGCTATGAGGGATTATTCACAGGCACCTGCAGTGTTGAAACCAACAAATTGTCTCACCCCGGCTTCATGTGCAGTCAAACTCAAGAGATAGTGAAACAACACTTACTCCCGCTTCCCCATCTTCTCGCCGAACACGGCTTGGCTCAAAGGCCGTCACTGCTGATGGCGCCAATCGGTCGGACAGCAAGATGGTGAATCCGTTCCTAGACAACACGGATAATGGTACGGATCAAGAAGCACAAGGTCAGTTATCATCATTACACCTTTGATATCTTTTGTGCAACTGCTTGCATGCTTTCGTTAGGAAGAGGACTGGTGTCAGTGTAAGCAGAACGACATATTTTGATCGGTTCGTTACACCTCAGCAGGAAATAACGCAGGATCTTCGGTGCAGGAGTCGAGAGGGCGCTGCCAGCTGTGAAAGCAGAGAAGCTAGACAAGGTGCCACAGCGAGCTGCACGAGGTGCCCGCTGTGCAGGCCTTTCTACATCTAAGCAAGCACAGCGCAGAAAGGGTGCATGCGAAAGTGTTGAGGACGAGCCACACAATGCTGCCAAAGGATATCATTCTGAAGCAGTCATGGTGAGTCACTGATGCTTCCTTGTTCCACATTCGGGGTTTCCTGAGTCATATGTGTCATCGGCTACACAGTTGTGCTTGTGTTCATGTAACGTGAAGTTTTCAGCCCGTGGAGTTGTGCAGCTGCATATTATCGCATCTACAGTTCAGATCACCTGGCATGCCCACTGATTTTAGTTGTTCTCTTGACAAGTACATGGTGCTTCAAGCTCCTCGCCGACTCGCGACAACTAGTTGATTGTTTAGACAACGAGTTAGTGTTGAGACAATGAGTTGGATTAGGAAACAAGCCATTGTTAATCACGAACATCTGCAGGATGAAAGGTCTGATGATGACGCTGGAAGCCAGCCTCTCCCCAACGACACGCGCGAGTCTGATCAGCAACAGAATCATGAAGATCAGCATGGCGATCTGAGGCAGAGTGGACGCAAGCGCAAGCTCTCTCCAAGGGCTGCAGAAGCTGCAGCTGCTGCTGCAGCACAGGCAGCTGCAGATCCTGACGGTGCTGAGATTGCCGCAGAGGTTCACGCCGTAGCAGGAGTAGGTGGTGCTGCCACTCAAATTCTCACGCATCGTGATGGCACCCAATTCACCGCCTCCCAGCGACGAAACAACGTCAAACCTAATAAGAACAAGAGGCAGAAAGCTGCAGCTGCTACCACTGCAGACTGGAGTGGCAGCGAGGCAGCTGAGCGACCATTGGCACATTTGACGCATGATGCGGAAATGCTGGATGTGCAAGCATCTGCTGCTGCTGCTGCAGGCATGGTCACTCGGGGCCACCGCACAGCGTTCAACCAGTCAAGTGCGCATCATTCTGTTTTTACATTCTTGCATTGACATGTTACTGTAAATGGACTGTTCCAACTCTCGAGTTCCATGTTTCGCCCACTGCTTCGTGTGACGGCAAGATCAGGTTGTACATTCAAATGATGAGACAGAAAGGTTTCCAGAACTTGCAGATTGTACCGTGACAGGTTCATAGACAGCTGCACGTCGTTCTTTTTACCTGTTTAGTGTGCTAGCAGGAATCTTCAGCTTGTTGTTAGTGTAAGGAATGATCCCTGCAGATCATGATAAATTTTCTGTTTTCTAGCGATCAGGCAACCAATATCTTCACCATGCAGGTTTAGCACGTCCCAGCGTGCAAGACAACAGCAAAGCAGCTGCAGCAGCTGCAGTATCTGCTGCGTTAGCCGCAGTCATACAGCAACCACTGTTTCCAGAGGGTTCCTTCCGTCGACGCGTTCGATTCACCAAGGCATTCCAACCTGTCTGCAGCGCTTGGTAGTGTACACCCCTCTCATGGAAGAGATCGATCGACATCAGTGACCTTGCTCATGCGTTTGCACTCAGCACAATCATTCGAGCGCAAGCACCATTCTCTTTCATCGGGCACATGCTCCAGGTCTCTTCCAGACTTGCGCATAGCGAGTGCGACAATGCATACCAGGCTGTGCAGAAGTGTCACTTCCACGCTAAGAATCGTGCTGGGTTCCGATCTCTGTGTCGGACCCACGAATCAGCACAACAGAAGTCATGAAGACCCCTTATGGGGGCCATAAGCTGCCTCTTTCCTTGATGCAGATTAGAGAACTCTTCCTAGGTTACAGAGCTGTATAAATATTCAGCACATGCTACGGCATGCTGCACATTCCGGTACATTAAGCTCGAATCTGAGCCTTGTGTACTGGCACCGAATCTTTGCGAGGCTTAGAGAGGCTGGTCCCACAGTCAAGACCGAATCAATGGACACCATAGCCGCGATCCCTAAAATACCAGACTTGCACTTGCACGGTCTGGTACACTCTGATGCATCAGATGACAAATTTCCTGTGGTCCAATGTCGCCTGCAAGCCCCAGGCAGCTTTCCATAGGTTGTTTAGTTACGGCGCTCGTGATACCAGCGCCGCCGTTGCACCCCAAATGTGGTGTGTGGCCACAGGGGTGCACAGGCATGTCATAGTAGAACCCTCGGGCGTGTTCCCCGTCCATGTATCTGCACCATTGCTTGTGAAGGAGGCTGGATGCCAGCGTGCGCCTGGGCTCTTTTTCAGAGCACTCGTGCGACGTTGAGCTTGCTGGTTTGTATTTATTTGGTGCAACTTGTTGGGAATCCTGGTAGTTGAGAAGAGTGGCATGCGTGGGATGTTCGGACGGGTATGTGAGCGTTAGCTTTTCCTTGGGACCTGAAGTTGGGGCCCGCTGCCCGGTTTGTGCATCAGTCCAGCATCACGTCCAGCTTTATGTATGGAGCTGTTGACCGATTCGGTGGTGGCCTGATGAGAGGTGCAGAGCTTGTGCTGCCTGTGATATGTTCTGTTACGTTACATTTTGTGTGTGTGTGTGTGTACATCATGTTGTCCTCGGTGCCCAGATATGCTTTTGTACTATGCAAGCTCTACTGCTACTGTAACGACCTGCCTATGTTGTCTGCTGATACAAACCTGTTCACAAAGTTTCAGGCGTGCATCACTGGCACTGCTTCTTCGTGACACGTTGTCAGCTGCTCGCAGGCAGCAAGCTACAACTCAGAGCGTCGTTTTGTTAATGTGTGTTTACGTCGATAAGGGTGCAGCTCAGTAGTACGAAACGTGCACCACCGCAGGGCATCTGAATCTGGTCGACAATGCAAGCACGGTAACCAGTATCCATGCCACTAGCCTACGGATTAGTGAAAATTACATCGATAGTGGCGGATTAGTGTAACACACGTGTGCAACAAAAACGAAACAAGGAGCCGTCAGACACTGTGCCAAAACCTGCACACGTCAGCAGCATGGTGTGGTAACAACACTGCAAAACACGAACGCACACGTTGAATATGAACAGCACTGCTGGCAGCCATTCTTTCGTCTCTTGGCTGCTGAGAGTTTGCACTCGGCTCACAATTATAATTTCCAGCACAAGTCTCTGGCCCCGTGGCGGCTTCCACACCTTGCAGGCTCGTGTACGTCTTATGTGATGACACCGGCTGTGGTACTCCGCCTCCCCTACCCATCTGGCGTCCACGGCCCGTAACCCCCCTTCATGCTCCGACGCTCCGACGCTCCGCACCCCACCCCACTTCAGGCACAATGTTTAAAGCTCCGTCCCCATTCCCCCTACCACCGCCCCCTTCTCCCTCCCCGCACCCCATCGAACCCCCACCCTGACCCCGAGCCCATCAATCCTCCGTGAGAGGTCAGGTCAACTTCCGCCACTGCCCTCCCCCTCCCCCAGTCCCGTGCTCCTGACCCCTCAGCCAGGACTGGGGCTCCTGGCTCCTCCCTCCCTCCCCCAGCCCCATGCTCCCGGCTCAACCCCGTGCTCCTGGCTCCCCTCAAATGCACATATACCTCCC
>JAUMHD010032272.1:0-15095 GCA_032359135.1 Ulvella scutata | reverse complement strand
CCCCCCCCCCCCCCCCCCCCCCCCCCCCCCAGGAACAGGCAGTAGCCAGGGGCACGCAAAGGGTGCACCGGGTGATGGAGGGGTTGTGCAGCGGTGGGCGGCGGCTGGGGGCGGGAGGCCGAAAGGCTGCCGGGGTTGGAGGCGTGCCAAGAACCTGCACACAGTCATCACATGTTCGCAGTGCAATGGAAAGTCACCGCAGGCCAGAACAGAGGGCCCGGAGACGTGCGCCAGCGCCGCCGGCAAGGAGTCACCTGGGGCGGCCTCTGCCAGCCACGACTAGGAGACCCCACAATGAGGACACCCAAGCGGACCCAAGAGGGCAACAGCTGCTTCCCCATTGGTTCCACGCGGCAGCTGTGCAGGCTGCATACCCAGATATCCGGAGAGATCAGGCGGTTACCATCAGCAACATGGGTCCCATCAGGCACAAGCTTGCAGATGCACTGTGGTCCCACATCGCTTGCGTTACTCGCTTGGTGATCAACTGCAGGTGCATAGCTGCTGCACAACCTCCCGAACCTCATCCCTGCAAGCTGAGTGAGTTGAACTCACTGAGGCATCTGAAGCTGCACAACATGAACTGCTCCCCTTGGAATGCTGCAGCCTTGGGGCTCGAGCTTGCCACCCTCACATCACTGCAGCACCTGAATCTCAGTTCAAATTGGATCACTGCAGAAGGTGCTTGTGCTGTAGGTCCCCATATAGCTGGGCTCACCATGCTGCAGCATCTCAACCTCTCTTGCAATTTCATCGGGCCAGAGGGTGCTGAAGCATTGGGGCCTCACCTTGCAAGCCTCACATCCCTGCAGCACCTGGACCTCAGTCACAATGGCATGGTTACATATGGTGCCACAGTTTTGGCACCCCATCTTGCCAGGCTCACATCCCTGACACGCGTGGGCCTCTTTCACAATTGCATGGATCCAGAAGGTGTTGTGGCCGTATTGGCTCAGCTTGCTGGCATAACATGCCTGCATTCTCTCGATGTCAGAAATTTTGAAGGGATCGAATGCAGCCCTGATACCATGAGAGCTATGGGTCTCACAATTTCCAGCCTTACAGCTGTGCAGCAACTCGATGTCAACAGCAATATGATAGTTCAAGAGGATTGCAGTGCTCTGGGGTGTCATCTTGCCTGCCTCAAGTTCCTAACGCACCTCAATCTCGGTATTAATAAGGACATCACATCTCTGCGTCCCAACCTTGCACACTTCGCCCCTGTGGTGGCCAGGTGCAAGACACTGCAGCACCTAGACATCAGCGACCATAATTTTGGCTCACAGGTTGCAAGTGCTCTGGGTCCCCATCTGGCCAGTCTCACAAGCCTGACACACCTGAACCTCAGCAGGGATCGAATCTATCCTGAGGGTGTTGAAGCCTTGGGGCCCCATCTTGCTACCCTCTCAGCCCTGCAACACCTGAACCTCTCGCGTATTCGGCTAGGAGAAGAGGGCGCCATCACTTTGGGTTGTCATGTAGCCAACCTCACAGCCCTTCAGCACCTGGATCTCTCTGATGACCTAACTGCTGAGGATATCCGAGCTCTGGCGCCTCATTTCGCCACCCTCGCATCCCTGACTAACCTGAACCTCAGTATGTGTCTGTTGAAAGGATTTGGTACAGAGGGTGCAGTAGCACTGGGGCCACATCTTACTACCCTTGGCTCCTTGCAGCATCTTACTTTATGTGCAAATGGCATTATGAAGGAGGGTATCGGGGCCTTGGCGGCACATCTTTCCCGGCTCACATCCTTACAGCACCTGCACCTGGGTGGCAATCGCTTTGGTGAAGAGGGCGCAGTAGCCTTCAGCCCCCATCTTGCCACCCTGACGTCTCTGACACACCTGGATCTCAGTGGGAATGGTTTTGCTGTGGAGGGTGCCAGAGCTTTGGGGCCCTCTCTCGCCTGCCTCACTGCCTTGCAGCATCTTGACCTAAGCTATAACGATCTTTGTACAGAGGGTGCCGCAGCACTAGGGCCTCATCTTGACATCCTCAGAGCCCTGCAGCACCTGGACGTCCACGGGAACGATTTTCGGGATGAAGGCGCCAGAGGCCTAGAGCCCCATCTTGCCTGCCTTGCATGCCTGACATACCTCAACATATATGACAATCTGGTTGAGAATCTAGAGGAATACATGCCCAACTACTTTGCCAGCATGAATTCTTATTAGTCAGACACATCAGGAGATACTTGCAGAAGGGTTGGATTGGTGCAGTTGCTCCCAGCTATCTGGAGCATGCTGCCGGTGTCAGTTCCCTTTAGGATGGTGTTGTGAAGGGGCATGGCAGGAAAGCTGACAATGCGCGATGCCCCTGATCAGAGGCTTTCGAAAGTGTAAGCAACGCAAGTGCTAGAGTAGCAAATGGCATTCTATGGTTTAGGCTGAGAATTCAGGTGCACTTTGCCAGCAACATGCATGTCCTATTTAGCTTTTTGCCATCTACCCTTGGTCCCACGGTGCGTGCATGCATCTCCAACACTGATAGCTCCGGACCCTGCATCACAGCTGCCCAGTGCGCCACAAGTTTCCAACATCTAGAATGGGTTTGATGGACGCGCTGGGCCATCCAGCACGCTGCTCATGCATCCCTGTGTGGAGTGAAGTTACTTTGACAGCGGTGTAGAAGAGTGAAGAGTGAGCAAGTTGACATCGACAGGGGAGCAGCCCACAATGTCCACCACCGAGCATCTGAATCCATCCAACGACGCTATAACCGTTACCAGCAATCATTGAATGCCTACCAAGTAGCAGAAAGCACGCCAGGGAGAGAATGAAGCAAACAGCCCTCCACAGAGACAGCGTGAAACCCTACACCCAAGCACCACAGGTCAGGAGCGCAATGGTGCAACACCAATACGCAGAACAGACAGCCCGACGCCAGCGGGACATTGCTGCTGTTTTCTACGGTGTCGCGTTGTGTCGCTTTTCGAAAGTGTTGGAGGCAAAATATGTCGCAAATGATGAAAAAACAAGGCGATGTTGCGTGCAACGACAGCAAAATTGTGTGGAAATTGACCCTCAGTTGCATGACGCGACAGTGGAATATGTGGAAAAGTCTCGCTTTGCGATGGTTGAAATTGTGTTTTGGGGGTGATGTCGCTACAGTTTGGGAGGTTTTGGGGGCGAAACCCCCCAGGAAGCGCAGTTTAAGGCACGTAGAGACAATATATATGATCAGGATATATCCGTCTGAGCAGGGTATATGCCGAACAGGCAAGTCCTGGAAATATTGCCAGCTGCGCAGAAAAAAGGACAATGTCAAAATAACGTCATCAAAACTGATTTTTGGCTGGTGTCGCTTTTGCTTCTAAAAACACTGCCTTGTCGCCATGTTTCGACAAGCCCACGGCCATATTCTGGCCCTTTGTCGCTTGGTGCGACATAGCAGAAAACC
Organism: Ulvella scutata; assembly: GCA_032359135.1. Lineage (NCBI taxonomy): Eukaryota > Viridiplantae > Chlorophyta > Ulvophyceae > Ulvales > Ulvellaceae > Ulvella > Ulvella scutata. Next base: position 11,693 of record JAUMHD010032272.1, on the reverse strand, counting down.
CCTTTAAAATTCCGATGGACATCGCTGCCGGCGAGGCGTCACCAGGGGCAGTCCCCACCAGGCACCACCATAAGAGACTACAAAAGGAGGCCATCCGGTCGATACGAGGGGAAAGGGGCCAAGGGCCACTGAGCCTCGAGCAGGGGAGGGTGGCGCAGGGGGCACCGTTGGATTATGAACAGTGTAGTACCCTAGGAGCATCTATGACAAGACAAAAGGGCAGAAACTCAAGTGCGCAAGAAGTAATATGACACTGATCGAAACGGAGGCCTGTCCGCTGCAACAAAAAGGAAAAGCATCCAGCGCCACACAGATAGCGCCAAGCTGCTTCCCATTCACCAACAGATGAGTAATACACAGCAGCATCGGCACCAGTTCAGGAGCCCTCCCTGATGACGGCGTGCCACAGCAGGAGGCCATCACATCGGCATGGAGCTGCCAGGGCGAGTTGGAGAAGTGGAAGGGAGGCGGGGGGGCGGCCATTGTGTAGGACCGGACATTGGGGGCCTGAGCCAAGTGCAGGGGTGGTCCCGGACAATAGTTTGCTGCAAGGGGGGGGGCAGTGGGAAGTTGGAGGAGGGTGTTGATGAAGAAGCTGCAAGTGCGGCGCAAGCGTTGGGAGGGGGGGGGGGGTGCTATATTGTTGTTCTGGCGCTGGACCAAGGCTGTCCTGATCATGACTAAGGTCCTATCTGAGATACATGTGAGAATTCATGATTTTCCCACCACGATAGCAATTAATCGATTTGCTTGACAGAGAATGATACGTTGAAACATCTAGATTCTATGAATGATACCATGGGTAGATGTATGACTTCTATGCTTCAATCCGCACTGTGCGCTCAATGCCACACCATGTTCGACTGTAGAACAGTACTAGAGATACCTAGGAGATATAGCACACGGCCAGTAGTATCGCAATCTGCGCAGCCCACGCATCGTTAATATTATCATGGCAGATTTGGAAGGCATGGAAACCTTAGTCGCGACAAGACGGACTGACGGTCTGGCTTTCCAGGTACAAGAAGTTGTGCCGCCGGATGCTATCTCCAGGAGCTCCGTGCTGCGCCAAGTTCTCGACACAGTGGAAGATGGACAGAGTTTGTCGATCAGTTTGCCGAGGGGCTTGCTGCGTACCTGGATTGCTGCGACCGAGGCAGTTAATGTGGCTGCCCCATGGCCAGCGCTCTCGCTGCATGTGGCGTACCACCCGCAGCTTGCGCAGTTTATCAAGGTGTGTGACGAATGTGTTTGAAGTGCACAAGTATTGTCGAAGGTACTCGGAACATTCTGCTTAAACACGTATCACTATCTCGAGATGCAATTTGTTACATAGTGCTCACGAAAGGGCCGCTTCACGCATTAATTTATTCCATCTGTTCGTTTTCTAAGAGCAGATTCAGCACTGCGTCCGCAGTACAATCAAAGGCTGGCTGTTACCCCCCATAGTATGCCATTCGCCATAAAATGGGCCACTCACAAATCCTTTGTAAATGCGTTTCTAGACTCCGCGTTTCAACTCAGACAGATGCAGAAAATGTTTGTGTGTAGGCTGCAGACTTCCTGGATGACCAGGTGATCCTGCAACAGCTATGTCAACATGTTGGCCATTGGCTGTTCAAACCGAGGCCTCTGGACATTGCGTGGAAGGGACCATGGCCTGATCACGGAATACATGCTGACACTTCTCTGAGGGCATGGTGTGCAGCATCGCTCGCACCTGAGCACGAGCAGGACCGGCATTGCCTCCACGGCATCAATCCCTATGCAAGTTGCCTAAGTTGCTAGTGATTCATTCATTCATGGCAGCTATTATTGGGCTTGACTGTTTGTGGCCTGCTGCTGTGTCACATGTCCAGTCAAACTGTGTTGCAAACGACGTGCTTGCACTTAGCTTCCTTCCCGCAAGCAGATCGCACCCAAATACTTGGATAATACACTGCATGGTGAACAGCGGTTGTGTTGCAGGTGTTGAGGGAGGTGGGCCATGTGTGCATCAACATTCTAAAGCAATCTTCCACATGCCTCCAGCAGCAGCTCGAGCTGCTTCCCCTGCAGTTCCACAGCTCTGCCGTACAGGCTGCATACCCAAGAGTTCATGAAGATAAGTCTGTCAGCATAGTTAACATGACTCCCATTAGCACCACGCTTGAGGAAGTTGTGTGGCACCACATTGCCGGCGTCACTCGCTTGGTGATCAACTGTAGGTGCATAGCTGAAACATAAGCTTCAGAATCGCAGCCATGCAAGCTGAGTGCGTTGAAGTCACTGAGGCATCTAGAGCTGCACAACATGCACGGCTCCCCTTGGACTGCAGCAGCAATGGGGCCCGAGCTGGCCACCCTCACAGCCCTGCAGCACCTGACTGTTGGTAAGAATTGCAACACCATGGGCGCTGTTGCTACTCTGGCCCCTCATATCGCTGGCCTCACATCCCTGACGCACCTGGTATTGTCTGGCTGTAAAATCGACCCAGACAGTGCCGATGGTGTGGGGTGCCATCTCGCACACCTTGCTTCTCTGCAACACCTTGAAGTGGATGTGCAATCTTTTGGAGCACAGCATTTCAGTGTTTTCGTGCCCTATATTACCAGGCTCACTGCCCTAAGGCACCTGAGCTTGCACATCCCTGTCTACTGCCCAGGTGGTGTTGAAGCTCTGGGGCCCCATCTTTCACGTTTGACATCTCTGCAGCACCTGGACCTTGGCACCCACAGTTCAATGAAAGCAGAGGGTGCAAGTGCTCTGGGGCGCTACCTTGCCAACCTCACAGCGCTGACACGCCTCAACGCCTTTTCGAAGATGGTATCAGATCTATAGGGCCCCATCTTGCATGCATAACATCTCTGCGTCATCTCAATCTTCGCATCTGCTGCCTGGCTGATGAAGGTGCTAGAGCTCTTGCCAATCTCACAGCCCTGCGTCATCTGTCCCTCGATGGTTACGTGTATGCGGAGGATTTTGCAGTTATGGCGCCCCATTTCGCTCGTCTCACATCCTTGCAGAGGCTGGACTGCATTGGTATCGTTGATGAAATAGAGGACGCCAGAGCATTCGCGCAGCTGCTCTGCAGCCTCACATCGCTGCTACACCTCTCTCTCGAGTGCATGCTGTTTGGTGAGGAAGTCATCAGAGGTGTGGGGCCCCATCTTGCTACCCTCGCATCCCTTCATGGCCTAGAAATCTATGACATTCAAGTCAGTGCTGAGGTTGCAGCATATCTCGGGCGCCAGCTTTCGAATCTCACATCCTTGCAGCACCTGTGCATGCGTAGCACTGACGATGACCAGCAGGACATCGCAGCTCTGGCGCCGCATCTGGCCCGCCTCACAGCCCTTCAGCACCTTGACCTGGGAGCCAACTGCTTCACTGCAGAGGGGGCTAGGGCACTGGGGCCCCATCTTGCCACCCTCACAGCCCTGCAACACCTGGACCTAGAAAGCAATGAACTTTGTTCAGAGGGTGCCGCAGCACTGGGTCCTCATCTTGCCCGCCTCAAATGCCTGCAGTACCTTCACCTGGGTAACAATGTGTTGTACACGGAGGATGTCAGAGGCCTGGAGCCCCATCTTGCCAAGCTCACAGCTCTGACACACCTTGAATTCTCTAGCAACTATGATGTGGTGCCCGGGGAGGCTCTGCTGCGCCAGTTTGCGAGCATCGTGTTCTGGTAGGATCCCGTTCTGAGTGAGAGCACCGGGAACACTCCGGGATGACTTCCCTGGCGCAGACCTTCTGAGGAATCTTCTCAGCATCGCTGTCCTGAAATGCTGTTAGGGTGCCAACTTCTTGTGGCGTTGCATGAAACATGTGCTGTGAAGGTATGCTGCACCTCCTTAGAGTCTTGTCAAAGATGGAACCTGTGCACGTGATGAAATCCCACTTTCATGGTCAGGTTTCAGCGACCTGCTGTTCGACTGGGTCAATGGTGTGCATGCAGCAAGGCTGTGTGGCCGTTCTGGTCTTGGCCAGTCTGTTCTTTATGGGTCGTACTATACATAGTTTCTTGTTGGTTCCACTTTTCTACATTCTGTACAGAGTATGTGTTCAGACCTCAACTACAGAGTATGTGTTCAGGCCTGAAGAGTAACGTGGTGTAGTTTCTTGCACCTGGTGGCCTGCTAGTTAGGATCTTTCCCCAGAACAGCTTGTAAGAATAAGCGTTCAGGGGTCCAAGTATTGTACCACTATCTTCATTTCACTTTCTTTCAGAATGAGCTATCCACAACGGCTATTGTAGATTCCACATCACGTACACATCGCGCTGAGCTGTTGTGTCCCCTGTTCTGGTTTCAGCGATCTGACCTACAGCTTGGGATTGCATTTGAACATGTTTGTACGTCATCGATTATCGTTCTGTGCAGGGGCAGCGGGAGTGAGGATGGCCAGAAGCACCAGGTTAACAGGCAACGGGCATCTGGAATCCAGCAACACCACAGACACCACCACCAGTAACCTTCCACGAGACACAAAATGCACCAAGGCAAAGCAAATCAAACAGTCAGCCACCGCCACGGAGACAGTGCCGAACACCTACACACAAGCAGCACACGTCAGCTGCCCAACAGGGAAACATGATCAGTGCAGGTCAGACGGCCCGAAGTCCTGGCCGTCGCAGCCATTGAGGCACCACCAGGGGTGGTACCTGGCAGGAGAGACCACAGCAGGATGACACCCTGTTGGGTGTCGCAGGAGAGCCGGAGGATCCGGTGGGGGGGGGCAATGGGCCATGAACATGGATCCAGGAGCAGGGGAGAGGGGAACCGGTTGATGCAGGGGGGTCGGAAGCATGAGCCGCCGCAGGAGGACGAGGGGCCAAGGGGGAGCGGGGAGCTGCAGACTGGATGGATAGAGGGACATCAACATGCTACCAGGAGCGGAAAAGCTGGGCGCTGGAGGACGGAGGGGATTGGCTTGCCGGGGGTCCAGGAGGAGGCCAGAAACCCGAGGTGGTTCAGGGGGCGGGGGGGTTGGGGGCGCAGCAGGCAGCCTCGAAGGACGAGCACTCAGTGGAGGCAGGAGTCGCTCGGAAGGGGCAGGGTGCAGGAGGAGAAGGTAGCTGTGGTAGTCGCTTGTACGTGCTGCGATTACTGTGTTCTTTGCATATCTTTCAGCTGCCTGTGCAGGATCAACTACAGGCCATTGCACAGTACATACTTTTCATCAGGGTGTGTACAGAATATCCATCTGGGTACCCCGGACACCTGATTCATGGATGCATTGGAAGTGGCCGATGTGCAGCTGCCTTTCAGAAGAAACTGGAGTACTGCTGTCATTGTCATGTGCATATCCTGTGGATGCAAGTGAGCTAGAATGCAAGTGAGCTAGAACTTGCATTCAATGTCCTGGACTTCATATTTCTCGGACTCGTTTGAGTATGCTGAGTGGCTGGCATTGTGCACTGACATGCAGCCTGTGAACAAGTCGGCAGCAGACTGCGTGCAATCGGCAGACACAGGCGGCCACACCCAAGATGTGACGATGGTATCGAACGGTTTCATCTACTAAATATCTGCTGATCTGTCCTGGTGTCCTGCATGCTATGTTAGGATTTTGCGTCCTGGTGCTCCAATCTGTTACCGTGAACAGCACTGCTTATCCAAGGCAGTGGCAAACATTTCGTGTAGCAAGTTGTTGCTGTGACCCTTGGTCGTGACATGTGGATTCTGATCTCAGGTTCCGCGGTGTATAACCTGATCTGCATGGTGTCCGCGGCAGCAGCAGAGAGATCCAGGAAAGAAGAAAGAGAACATCATCCCATGAATTTATCAAAGGCGCTATCCAATACATGTATCTCGAGATAAGCAAGTTTTCCACTGGAAGAGGGCCACATTGACAACACAACCTTTGAATGGGTCCCACTTGCAGCTCGGTGCCTAGAGACAAACTGTGCACAGTAAAGTGTGGAACTCTGGCCAATGCCAAGCTACCGTGCTGGGTACCCTGTCCGAAGTATCACATACTGCGTGCTACATACTGCGTGATACGTACTGCTGTGCACATAGAAGTACCGAAAAAACGAGACGAGGCCATGACCCCACGCAAGCCTTTTCAACATGCTTCGAACTAATGGAGTTCGAAGTAGCAGGTGTCAGCGGCGCAGCAGTGACAGGGGTGTAAGGACTGAAGCGTGCACGCCCACAAGCTCGACATACACAAGCTCTGCGCTGAACAGGCATGCATATATCATTCAGAATGTTGCCATCATGCTAGAGGCAGCTTGGGGTGCAGAAATATGTGTGACCGTCCAACCAGGCCTGGTCCAGTGTGATGGTTCAACCTGGTCGCAATCCATAGCACAAGCCCAGGCACATAATATAAGCCGCTGTTTTCAACTAGTTTGCGCAGCGTACTGTGCAAGACACTACGTGCAAGGTGTGGCGTGCTGTGCCTGTGGCATGCCAACCACTGTCCATTAATGAACATGTCTACCCGTGTGCTGAAATAGAATGGGCAACATCAAATTTGTTATATCATGTAGCAGGCGTCATCGTACCGGGAACTGCTAATTTCCATGGGATGAACCTTTCCGGGTTCAGACTTCATACTCAAAGGAAATACCAGCGATGCGGGCTGCAGTTATTGGCCTTGCAACAGTTATTGGCTGCATGCGGTGTACTGCGTGCTACTAGCGTTCGGTTTTGATTGAACCCACTTAGAACCTACTTGTGATCCTGTCACCTTCAGGCCAAGATTGCGGTTTATGACGGCATGGTTGTCATTGAGAAGGACAAGGTCTCGCAGGACGTGCTTGGAAAGACATATCAGGTATGCCAGTACGGGGGAATGGCTGCGGTGCCTATTCGCACTTGCATGAACTGAGAACTCAATCCGCCATACATGGGCTGTCCACACTGTTGATGCATCTACACGACCCAGTGTGTTTTAAAATATCCCCGTGCCATTGTTCACTGGTACCAGTGATCTTTTGGTCTCCGTACTGCGTTTCTTTAGGACAGCAGTACTATCCCAATGTCACAACAGGCTCAGAACAACTCGATACGGCCGTTCCGATTTTTACAGAAGCCAGTCGTGGTTGCAGTGGTGCTGTTGGTATTGTCGTTTCAGTTCTTGGTGTTCGTGGATGTGTTCTTTGAGGCGGAGGGGCACAGCTCGGTGGTCCGAGGCAAGTACAGGCAGCACTCCACGCGCTCAGGCTCGGCTGGCCTACTTCCTGCGGACCAAAAGAAGACACCTGATGCTATCGTTATGCTTGCATTCGGGGATAACATGAAAAGGCCAGGGCAGGTGAAAGGGGTGCGTCCTGTATGACCAGTGCTCCATGTGTTGGGAACACCTTGAACTCCAGCGCACCAGCGTCAGCAACTGCTAACCCCCGCATAGCTTGGTAATTCATTTGTTCGAGGCGCCTGACGAAAGCGAGCGTATGTGCTTCGCGAGATGGAGTATGCCATTCCTCCAGCAGTTGATGAATGTGCAGTCTCAGTAAAACTGTGGTATTGTATCGGAACTCATGCCTGCATCCAGGCAGGGCATTATACCGGGGCATTACGCTGCACTCTGCAGCAGCGCAACCTTGATTGCTGTGCTGACATTTGGGGTGTGGGTAACAGCAGTACATTCGCAACAGCCCAGAGCTTTCGAGGAGCAACATGTACCAAAGTATAGATCTCACTTTAGCGTAACACGTCTTCTGCTCCTCCCAAATAGTAGTGTACGCACTTTCGTCGGGATTCCCACCGGGAGACAGCTAGTGTTGTGCAGTGGTGTCGAAGTTGTCCGTGGCTGGATGCCTCCACAAGCACTACTCTATCTGGTTTCTCCTGTCGAGCATTCAATGTTTTCTCCTGATGTTTGGGTTGAGTCGAGGGAGGAACTCAGAGTGATCTCAAATGGGCAATCCACATCACCAGAAGTCAAGCAGTCACTCCACTTCCCCCTCACTATCTCTATCCAGACACTTACTCGCTCTACTGCTGCTTGTTGTGGAGTGCATACCAACAAGTTGTACCACTGAAGCATGCTCTTGCGTTCTTACTAGCACACACTTCGTGTCCGTTTCTTTTGTAAAACCACCACGACAGGCGGTCGTGCTGACAGCTCCAGGGATTCACTCAGACCTCAGATACTGTGGTACGAAAAAGAGTGTGAATGGATGATGCTCTGGTCACAATGTATGCAGCACGCAGTGGCTGCAGGTGTCCCGTTGTTATCTCTGTGAGGCCTGTGGAGCAGTAGGTAACGTGCTGGCGATAAGTACTGAAAAGGTGCTGGTTTTTGGTGGCGATTTCAACAAAATGGATAAAGAATATTTCTCACTTCTCTATATATAGTGATGTTCGTGTAGGGCATATTTGCAGCAGAATATGATATAACCCCCCCTTTCAAGACAGCTTTCTTGAACATTTTCGTACACCACATGTGCCTCTTCAAGTTATCACTTATTGTATTTTCCGGGATTCCTGGTATGCTCGAAATTTAGCAGTCTTTAATATTTAGCGCCAATGCAGTAGTATCAGAAGGCTAGGCCTGTATGTACTCTTTGCTACGTGCCTGCTTGTGCAGCTACTTTCTTGGACAACTTGTTGTTTACAAAAGGTAGACCTTACGTTTCCACCATGTCATGCCACTTGTAGTTAACCGGGACTCATGGTGATTCAACGGGACCCGATATTGGGTCAGCAACGTTTGGTTTTGTGTTATGCTTGTTTCTGACAACCGTATGAAGAAACGAGGCGAGAGAAGAAAGCCTAGCAAGGCAGACTGTCGAAAGAATTCATCTAGTGTGTCTCATCGCTCACATACCTCATCCAATCACATCACCGTTTTCACATGTATCGGATCGATCACCTGAAAGGGAAAAAACTTGCAGCTGTCGATATATTCATTCAAAATGTCTGAGAAAACTTATTTCGAAGTTACCCTGGTGTACATGATCGAAACCAGCTTGTTTTCAATGCAGGGAGCGAGCACTCAAGATGTCTTGAAGGCATCGATCTGCACTCTGCGGACATTCGGAGAGTACCACGGGGACGTTGTCATTGTGACAGACCACCCGGAGCACTTCCAAGACCTTGAGGACGATGCTGAGGGCCTCATGCAGCCTCTGGTGATCCATGAGCAGCCTCCCAAGCAAGACACCACTGAAGTGTGGTTCGTAAAGTGCCAGCTTCTGGAGCTGCTGCCCCAGTACAACAGCATCATGTACATGGACTCGGACATACTTGCACTGCACTCCCTGGAACAACTGTTCAATTCCATTCCTCAGTTCCAGCCGTCGTATATAGGCCTGTTTAGTGATGTTACGACACGGTACGGCAGGACAGACCTGGAGGAACGGTACCACGGCGGAGTCGTGTTCTTCCAGAGGGGTTTCAGTGACAGCTGCAGTGCGGCGTGGTGCACGACCATGAAGCAGAACGCTGGCGAGATCATGGATGATCAAATAGCACTGAAAATCGCAGTGGAAGAGTCTGAACTGTGCAAGGCCTGGTTCATCCCTGACACGTTCATGCAGTTTGCGAGCGATACTGCAAGTTTGTTGGTCTCGTCCACCAAGGCTTTTCTTCACTTAACGCACACTGCGAGGGCGAGGTTGAGGGGTGGCTGGGGGGGCTTCTGGAAGAGGCTGATGCTTAAGGGTTCCTGCAAGTCATGCATGCATCTCGTAGAGGCCGCCTACATGTGAGCGGCCCTGTCATCGTGCATGCTATAGACCCAAGGGCCCGCCATCTAAACTCTCGTGCACATGCAGTGACGATATGGTGTTGTAAGGCACCCATCGCCCCCACTCCGTGTGTTCTTATGAGAACCTGCAGGTTTTCGACATAGAAATTGCAGTACGTTCATCGTGGTAGAAGAGTACTTTCATCGTGTGTGGCAGTTGTAGGACATTTCATCCTTGCCTGCCCAATCGGATCTTATGACTGTGCCATTGAATGCAACGTACAGTTGAGGCATCCTGTAGCTTTGCTGAGCTACAATAAGTGCAGTACTGTAGGTTGTGCACCTTGGCAGCACTTGTCGTGCCTGGGATGTCTGCACTGTGATAGAACCAGCTCCGCTGATGCCCATGCTTCGTATGCTGATTAAATGTCCATGCGTCACATGTTGATTGGACGGGCAGGCAACAGTCCGTAGAGAGGTGAATGATATGTTGATCAGAGGTCAGAATGATGTGGATTCTAGGTCCCACATAAGCTAGCGTGGCTTGTGTCTGCATGTCATGTTATGTGTGTTGTGTTGTGCGCATGGCATCATTGCTGAAGAATGATCTTTACAGGTTCAGTTTGTCTTATGTGATACAGATGCAGTGTCAATGTAACGAATTTGTTACAGGTTCAGGATCGTTGCAAGCCCCCACAACGTGATAAGAGCTCGAGGGTATGCAAGGTGTGTGTGGAGGTGTTTATGTCATAGTGCAGAAAAAGGATAACAAGGAGTACAAACGTCGTCTGCAGCATCCCATGTAAAACATGCGTACATGTACATTGTTGAATTCGTACTGTTCGGGCTGTTTTTCCTTGGGTTGCCCTTGGTACCTGCCCCTACTGTATCGCTCTTTTGAGTGCCCCCATGTCCCCTACTGCGACATTCGGACTGAGGTCGGTTTTCCTGACATTTGTACACTTGACAAACACGCCCCCGCCCCCTTCCAACACAACTGGCAAGACGAACGCTGCAACGAAAGCCTGCCAGGCACATCACAGGGCAGACGCCTGTCATTTCGTCCGCGAGAACAGAATCCGAGACGGAGGTTTTGGCATTCCGGGCCATCCCCCCAACGCATGCGCTGCAGCCTTCTTCTCTTCCGCCGCTCTCGTCTCAGCCCACCTCTCATAAGCGGCGCCGTCGGCCAAGCCCTTCAACTACCTGTGGCATGGTGACCACTTCATGCATCCCACCCCAGGGTCTGCCATCCACCTGCTTTGGACCCTGACGTCCTACACAAACTCGCCGCTGCTGTACGCCGCGCCACACATAAATATAACAAGACAGTGTGGTCAGGCCTCTTACCGTCAAATAGGTAACTACCGTGTGAGATCAGACAATGCTTCACAGCATCTCCACGTGCCCCAGCAGCATGTGGTTAGATGTCGTGCCAACCGCCCCCTCTCTGCGGTTGGATGATCACTCCTTCCATGACGCCGCCCGCATCCGCATGGGTGTGCGCACCTTCTCCACCTTCGGCCAGGGCTGGACATGCTCCTGCAGTCACGCCATCGACACTGATGATGTCGCCCATGCTCATGGCTGCAACAGGATCAGTGGACTGCTGCAAAGCCAGCATGACAACAGCGCTCACATTGTTTGATCATTCGTTGGCCGCCTGGGCATAGCTTCCAGTCACGAGGGGCGATACTCACAGGCACGTTGGGACTTCCACTATCACCTCCGCTCTGGGCCTGGCTAGGTTCTCGCATACGAATCCTTCATCCACCCCCTGTCTCCCTCGTATGTTCAGGGCCACGGTCACTACCTGCAGACGGCTTGGCATCGAATGCCGCCTGATCGCCCCGCAGCTTGCTGCAATTCAAAATGAAATGACCTTTAGCAACACAATAGGCGCATTCCTTGGTGGAGTGATGCGCATTCTGCGCGGAGGGGGTCACACGAGCAATCGTAACTTCGAGCAGGTTACGAAAGGTTGTGCGAAAATTGGAGACAAGGGTAGGTAGATCAGGCACAGGATCAGATTGAAGTTTCTGAACAGCCCAATCACGAAACTGCTC
>JAUMHD010032261.1:0-21278 GCA_032359135.1 Ulvella scutata | reverse complement strand
ATGCCACCACTCTCACCTCAGGGAAGTCGCGGGCAACTTCCTCGAGTGGCCCCTGCAAGCCCAGAGCAAACAGGAGACGCCCGATGGGGTCCCCCTGTCTCACACCAGTGGTTGACCAAAGCAACTCATGGCCGCGCGGACCGCCATGCACCCACAATTGATCCTGAGTGAGTTACTTCCCTCCTTGTAAATACTTGATTCCTTCATGCGCTGATTTCACTGTCTCTGTTTGATTCTATTGCTTGCGTAAAGTTTTTCGATTGCGGCACAATCTCTAATCTTGCATCACACATGTGCAGCTGTTTGAACCGAGAGTCATCTGGGGGGAGTGAACGCAACGCACGTACGACATCAGCACCAGAAGGCTCAACTCAGGACAATGGCAAGAAATTTTATCATGGTGCCAGCTGTACCGATTTGTGTGGCAGCCAGTAGCTTCGGATTCACTAGTGGCACAACTTCAGTTTAAACTGCATCTAAAGTACCATGGGCAACGATCTGACGCGTCTTCCGTTCGCACGTTGTCCCGCGGGCAACAAACATTCCCGCGCTGGCTAGTTTAGATAGCAAGTGAGCGATGCTATCAGGCTTCCATCGTCTGCGTACCCAGGCCTGTTCCATGTCAAACAATTACCTGTACTATCTTAGGCTCTGGGGGCTCCCGCCCGGCTGAGCTGGTAAGATACCAACTATAACAGTGAATGAATGAAAGCTGTGTACATTGAAAGCGTAGTGGTTTGATTATGTGCATCAGAGCTGTCGCTGCGTAGCGTTGCGATATCGAGCCCTGGCAACGTTTCGTGCAACCAGGCAGGATGAATGTCGCAAAAGGATCCGAGCGACGATATACGTCCCATCCTGTAACAATCGAGGAGGAGCATGCAGCGGAACACTTTTTACAACTGCTCCGGGTGCGTTTTTGCTTCATCTGGGCCATGCTCAGGGCGAGCACTAATTTCATACGCAACGAGTGCGTCACCAGGCGCCACTATGTAAGTTTTTAACACCTGTAGAGTACGATAGCTGATCGGTTGTACAGCAATGTTGGCATGGCAAACGTCGCAATGTGTTTTGTGACAGCATGTTTGCTGTGTGCACTGTCAGACTTGCGTTTACACCATGTAGCTGCATTGTTTTACATCAAGGGGTGTCCAGTGAACGTCATTGCGCATGGCCATCGCGTTACGTGTTTGTGCTCCCTGAGACATGAATCGTCAGGTGCTCTTCTTTGTCAAGACGCCATCCAAACCAAGTCCAGCTTGACTTCGCAACGCTCTCATGTTTCTGTAGCCTGTAGTTGTATCGCTGCCCTTCTATGTTGCCGAGCTCGAAGTAGGCACTCCGACCAACAGTGTTGGCCTCAGTATTCCACTAGAACAACAAGTTTACTTACATGCTCTTGTATCCGAACATGTGAATATTATGACCAGGTGATACGAGTGCAATAGAGAAGAGATTTGCTGCATCGGTGAATTGGCAAGTGTCAGAACGCACATACGCTATACCACTCCCTCAAAACAACCTCATGTTGTGCAGGATGCAGCAACCAGCGACGATGTCGCAGTAGTAGTTACTCAGGCATTCACAAGTAGCTTTCGGGCTTTTCATGAGGGTAGAATAACCGAGGCAGCAACAAAGACTCAAGTCACAAATCTTCTGATAGATGAGGAGCCCACTATGATCGACGAGTTCTTGCAGCTTTTCGAGAGCTGTTGTCACACGCGTTCATGGGCGGGGCTTCCACCTCCACAACATCTGAGCAACAGTGGTGACGATGTTCAGTTGGCTGAAGAAGGCTCCATGTCCCATGGTCCCCTAGCTCCATCCCTCTCAGGGATTGCAAGCATCAGCTATGCTCCAACACGAGAAGTAGGTACCGTGGGAGGTGCGAAAATTCGAAGGAAAGGGAGCAGGAGCTCTTCTCAGAAAAAGGGGCCACAAGGAAAGCTTGAATGGCAAGCACTGGCCAAACGACTTGTTCCAGAAGGTAGAGCATCGTATGCTTTATGGTTCACTGTAGCAAATATAGGCATCATCCTCGCGGTTTTTGCATACATGGCAGGGGACTATGCGACATGGGTTCGAGAGCACAGGCAAGAATTCTCCACAGACTCGACCATCCCATCCCGTTCTGACCAGGCTGCTCAGGTATGCAGCTGCATGTTGTTACTCACTGTTTAGTCTAAAGCATGGTCCATTCCCACTTCTGCATGCTTGCACACCTCTTGGTTCACTTTTGATGAAGTTTATCACTGTGCATTGCCTTGCTATTCGAGTTCTTGCCCTTGCACTGAGCCCAAGATCGTTACTCTTACTATGACAACCCGAAAAGGTGCTGAATGGTATGTTACACAAGTAACAAGAGCCTGTGATACTGTTATGTTCTCTCAGTCTGCGTGTCCTTCAAGCGCCAGAGCTCCACACTTCTTGAACCTTTGTACAGGAACTTCTGCTGAGCGCTGGGAGAGTTCCCCAGTACCTACAGAAATGGTTAGACTGGCGAGCAACATGGCAGACATTCTCGTTTGAGTTTCTCAAATACTGGGGTGGCAGGTGGGCACCAGCCTTGGAGAGGGGGGGTGAGGGGGGCCGCGGCGCCTGGTGGCTATGGCTCACCTCTATCTACATCCACCAGAACCTGAACCACATCATATCCAACCTGCTGCTGTTCGTGGCTATGAGCGTGCACCTGGAGCTTAACTACGGCTGGTGGAGGCTCCTTGCAGTGTGGCTGACATCTGGTGTGGCCCAGCTCCTGCTCTTCCTCTCCCTAGTCGCACCTGATTGGTTCTCCAGTGGCACAGCTGATTGCTTCTCTGATTCGTCGATTCTTTGAGTTTTGCCGCTGGTGCCACAAATCTGGCCTCGCAAATCTGGAATCTAGCATCTGTGTGTGTGTGGGTGGGTGAGGGTTTGTGCATGCGTGGCTCGATGCATGCATGCTGCTAGCAAGGTACTGGCTGCGGTCGCCTTCAGCCGCGCCAACATGTGCTGCAAGCATCCACCCCCGCAGGCTTGTGGCTCCCCTGGATCGACTCGCACCGCATGTGCAGTTTGCTCCTGAGTATACTCCTAGCCACTCTCAAAACAACACCTTGTGATGCATGGGGGCGGCTTGCGCGGATGCCCACCGCCCTCATCGTCGTTCCATTGGCCCTCACCCTTGCTCATTCGATCGTATGGCCTCCGGAGCCTTCCCGAACCAGTTTTACTTCTTGTTGTCGGCAATTTCAAGTGCTCCCCTTACTTCAGTTTCAGCACTGAATCAGTTCTGTCCTGACCAAACGCTGCATAGCTTTCGCCGCAAGCTTGCACTTATGTAGTCCCTTTCTGCTATTCTCCAGCTCTGCTCCAAAACTCCTTTCAAAGCTCGTCAACGAAGCAGGCCTTCAGGACTGTGCATGCATGTGCAGGTATTGGCGCAAATCTCGTGAGTGCAGCTTTCGAGCCCAACTGCACGCTCCTGGTAGGCGCCTCTGGCGCAGTTTTTGGGTTTATGGGCCTCTTTGTCGCCGATCTGGTCGTCAACTTCGAGTCAATATCATGGCCGTTTCTGCGTGTGTTCTGCATCGTCCTCTTTGTAGTCTTCTTCATCGTCAATGCTCTGTCAGACGACTCCTCTCCGCGTGTGTCACACGCCTCACACATCGGAGGGCTGGTGTGCGGGCTCTTCCCATCGCTGCTGTTCCTTCCCAACATTAGAAATAAGCGCATCAGGGCTCTCAAGCGGCAGCTTGGAACTGGAGAGGGCCCAGCTGCTGGCGCAACTGCAAAGTGCGCTTCTCATGCTGCCCTGCCTCATATTTTCATGTTGCCACGTTTTTTAAATTTTGTGCCTGGGAAATTTTGGCTATTTGGGTTCATGCCTATTTACTACCTTTCCGGTTTGTAAATGCCTGGGAAAAGATCATGTTTCCTGATTCCCTGACTCCTTTTGCTGTACACTGGCCCCATTTGTGCCACACCCTGGGGCTTGGAAGGCCATGTACTTACTATGTTTTGCTTTTGCCTGCATAGTGTGTGGGGCAGGTGAACCCTTTTGGTCCGTGACCCGTTTTGTTGGCGCCTCGCACCGCCTGCTGCATTGTGAGTGCGTTGGCAGCGCCTGCGCCACCACACCGACCCCTCCTTTGCGCTGCACAGCAGTTCTTGCAACTGCACCACTCCCCCCCCTCCGTCACAGGCCTGCGTGGAAACAAGACCTGGCGGCAATATCCCTAATTTCTGTGTAGCAAAAAAACGTAGCCAGGAGTCCTGTCTAGGAGAGGGTTTTGAATCTGGGCAAGAACCCTGCTCTCTCATCTCCCCATGTAGCTTGCCCTGCATGTAGCACATGACACCCTATTATAGACAGAAAGCAGAGTGCCGTAACGAAATGTGCTGCGCTCAAAACCGCCACCTCTCACGTACATAAATTCAATGACAAATGTTTCAGAATCTTCGTCCAAGCTACAACAAAATCATTCCTGCGAGTCCATGCATGTGCACCCACACGCTGCCTCCGCCTGCAGCACCCGAAACGAGTTAGAGCAAGACCTCAACAAGTCGCTGCGGCAATCCTTCTGGACGCGCAGCTTCCCCATCAACCCCCTCTACATCATCGGAGCCCTCGTCGTTGCCGCCATCTACATCATGCTGCCTGTGTACATATACACGCAGAAGCTGTCAGGGGTGTGCTGCGACCCTGACAAAGGCACCACGCTCGCCTGCTCCGCCGAAGACGCCGCGGCTGGCGCCGGTGACGACATAACCCCCAACCTCCGTAGACTGCTGACCCCATCTGTGAGCACTGTATCTGACCCCTTGCATCCAGTTTTAGTAGCTAGTGACATTGATCCGTGGCCTGGGGGGGGTTCCAGGCCGGCGGAGCCCGGGGCGGACCCCTGGGGTCATTACATAGCCAGAGGATAGCGCTTTTGGTACATATTGTTTTTATTTTTGTTGTTACTGGTGTTTCTACTGTTCACAGATGTTTGGCAGATAGGTGACGTCTAGTTGAGATGTGTGCTGACTCAAAAGAACAAAACCCAGGCTCAAGGCAGTATTTGATCAGTGGCTTTGATCTTTGTGTGTGTGTGCATGTGTGGAAGAGGGGGTGGGCAAGGCAGGCAGGCAGGGCACAGAGCATCTTGAGTCTTGAGGAGCATGCCGAGGCGAGCATTGGGGGGACAAGGGCGCAATGAAACGCATGCGATAGTGTGGATATGAACTTGCACCATGTGGGTCTGCATGGGTGAGCTTACATAGACAGTGTGAATGTATGTATTTGATAGAACATGTTCTTCGCCCCCCTAGGAGCAGAGAGGGTGAAGGCAGGTCACCACCATTGCAACACCACACAAACGCTGCTTCCGGCGCTCCGCGGCGCCATTCTTGCACATACGGCTGCAGCCTGCAGCGCTCCTGGAGCATTAGCTGCAGAGTTCTCGTCGTATGCGCTGCTAGGGTCTTGTTGGCGCCGGTTCAGGGCTAGGTTGTTCAGGACGGTGTTGCTTCTTAAGTCCGTTCAGAGTGCTGTTCCTCCTGTGGCTCGTTGCGCAGAATCCCTGCGTTATTGAAGGATGCTTGGTGTTTTTCTCTACCTACGCACTCCCTGTAACTCTACTTGACTTGCTCTGCGTTTTTGGCTTGACCCCTGTCGATATAAGCTCGCCTGTAGATGCTCACTCTCTACTGTACAGTTCGTGCTCGTGTGTCCCGCCACTGGCAACGTCAGTGCCACTCTGTAAAGGTGACAACATGTGGAAACTCAGAACAGGACCCTGTGGTGGGCGTGTGATTTCCAACAAGGTGGGTACACGTTCCAGGACAGCAAAAAATCTCCCAAACTAAACCTTCAAAGAGTCAACGAACCAGACTCCAAACAACCGTTTCAGAAGCGTTCAAGGTGCAGACCATACAGCAGTTAATTGCATGACATGACCTAATTGACGATACCTTCCAGAACATTCCAGGCTGAACGTTACACACTCCTGACACCTGTGCTGCACCATCACCGATGCTATTCCTGGTACCAGGTCGCAACTGCTGCACGGTATGATCAGGGAACATCTTCTGACCCTGTAGGACCCTCACTGCAGCTATCACCCACACAGAAATCACCCCCATATCCAGCCTCACTGAAACACGATACATGGGTAACAGTAGACTTGTGATCTCGATGTATCTTCCAAGATTTCGAACTACTTTACTAGTACCGACGCTGGCGCAGAGTAGCAAGCTAGTGCAGCTGGCCCTCCTCAGAGACACCTGGCTGATAAGGTGCAAGCATGAGGCTTCAACACGAAGCTTGATGCCTGCATGTTGTCAACTCTGCTCAACACTTCATCATTGTATTTCTCGTTGTTGAACTTGGAGGGGTTCTATGCTTCGTCCTGTGTGATGTAGGTTGCCTCACCGTGACACTAACAAGCACGAAAGGTGCACAACCATATAGCAGCAGGCCTGTGCACTCCTTGGGCGCCAGTATCGATAAATGTTCCCACCATGCAGCACTTGTGAACCGTTGAGCCGCTGTGGTGCATGCCTGAGCAGATGGCAAGGGGTCGATGTTGAAACTTACACACGCACACGAAGCAGCTGAAGCTGACACGTGGGGCTGCATAAAGAATACGAATACTATACAGCCAACGACTACAGGGTGAAACAGACAACCCCACCGACAGCTGCCTCACAGCCAATCACCAACACAACCTGTCTGCCTCTTCTCCCAACTCTACTATATTAATATGAATAGTGGACTGAAAAACGGCCCAGTCAGATTGAAAGTCACCTCAACTGCGGCCTTCACCTGCAAGGAATGTGGCCACAGGCAACCTGATCAGCGAGGCTGCCGAGCCACATCTGTGAAGGCACAAGGAGGTATGGCGAGGCAACTCCCCCAGGGCCAACTGTCACAGCAGCCTTCACCATTCTTGCAGATGCATGAGGCATCAGTGGCAGTTGTAATCCACCCAGAACAACTCCCACAGCCGCACGCGCAAGCGTGGTCATTGATGTTCCGCACTTCATTTCATCTGTGCAGAAATTTGCTGGGTTTTGGTCACGGCAGCGGTCTCCATGGCAGCCACACAACAAGCTGTACCTTCTCAGCCACTAGGGTGTCCCCTGCAGGCCCCCTCTGGCCACTGCAGGTGTGCATCCCCGCCACGAGCACGCCAAGAAGACGCATGACATGCATGTAGCAATGACACCACAGTGTACCCTATCAACATGGCCTTGCACCCGTCACATGCATTGCCTCAGACAAACAAAGCCCTCACGCCGCATCCCACAGCACACAGCGCAGCACAGCGCGCCACGCCTGCACAAGGTGTAGGCCCCCCCGCCTCTGAAGGCACCCCCCAAATCAGTATAAATAGCTTGCCTTGTCATCTACGCATGCACATGCACGAGCAGGAAGCATGTGCAGCCCCTTCCTGAAACTCGAACTCAAGAAACGTTGCAGCGGAGCAGGACCCTCCTCCGCCCGCCTGCGCTCTCCATCTCACCACGCATCATGCACACATCACAGTCCACGCACGGACAGCAAGAAAAAAGTCTGGATTATGTCATAAAAACACTCTTCCATCAGCTGCAATGCAACAGATGCGGAAAACGTCATCATGCGGGCACGCCCAGCTGCCGGCCACGTCACAGTGTCCACAGGTGGTTTCTTGTCAGCATCTCGGCGATATCAGGCGGGCATCAGAGCAGATCTTTTCGGATCTTTCCAGACATCTTTTCGATGTCTCACCAGGACTGCAGGTGGGGGATGGCAGAGCGGGAGTGGGTGTCAGAGGTGTTGTTCAGCACGTTGTGGCACGCCTTCTGGAACTCTGCCATGGAGGGCCTCCGGGAGGCGTCGCGCCGGAGCGCGGCAAGCACGATCTCCCTCAGGTGGCCGAGGCGGCGCAGAATGACGCGCGCAGTTTCAGGGTCCTCCCATGGGGCTTCGATCTCTCCGAGAATCATTGCCATGGTCTGCACAGTCAGCACTGCTCCTTACAGCTCAGCATGTCATGACGTGAGGGCCGTGTCTGGCCTCCGCAGGGCACCGTAGGCATGGAAACGAACATGAACTGCAGTTTCTTGTTCAGGTGGTTTGCGATGTCGTAACGGTTGCTGAAAAGAGCAGCCCGAAGGGCCATGCGGCTCTGCACCAGTGCGTACTGCTGCTGTGCCGCAGACAGGCAACCAGGGCGACGAAAGAGCACCGCACATGCACTGCATTCCAACAGAGACAGGGCAGCACAGCAGCTGTTGAGAACAGTGGTTGAAAACAGTGGTTGGTAACAAGGCAGTACAGCAGTGACTGCGGCACCGCACCACTTCTTTAGGCTGCAGCATGCTGTACACCGGCTGCCCGGTGAACATCTCGATCGCAAGGATACCAATGGACCACACATCGAGCCCCTCAGCCACCTGGAAGTGCTGCGTGCCGGCGCGCACCGCGTGGATGACCTCTGGCGCAGCGTATGAGAAGCTGAAGCCCTTGCGCGCCTGCCCGCCGGTGCGCGCCGCGCACCCAAAGTCGATGAGCGTCCAGCGGTTCTTGCGCGGCAGCCACATCACGTTGCCGGGCTTGACGTCGCGGTGCACGTACCCGCATGCATGCAGGTCTGTGAGCCGCTCTGCGACGTGCGTGAGCACCTGCGCATGCAGCCGATGCATTAGGTACGGGAACCACTCACAGCACAGGCATGCTGGGGGCGCTGAAACTGTATCACATGTAAGTACTTTGCTGAAATATCTACACTTTTAAAGAGTGAAATTGAAGAATGCAGTTCAATTTGAAACAGCTGTGTGCTGGTGCTTGCCATCGCGCTGCCTACGCAAGGAGAGACTGCATGGCAGCCTGGGGCGAGAGCCTGTGCAGAGAGAGCAGCAGTGGAGGGTTGCGGGCGACTGTAGTGGTGCTGCTGCCACGCCATATTTGTGGTGTCCTATGAATTTCTTATACAATAGAACACCGATTCAAACTTACAATATCTAGTCAAACTTCAGAGCTTCTGCGTGCACTGCAGTTGCGGGCGGTGGTGGCTGCGATGCTAGTACTCGACAACAAAGAAAGTATGTTCAGTAACACCCCAGGTGACACAAACAAACACACACATGCATGGCGGGCTCGCCGCAGGCAGAAACTGGGCTTTGGGCGCCAGCAACAGGTGATGGTGGAAGGGGGGAGGGGGGCACCTGGAGGCCGGTAACGCTGTCCACGCCGTCGCCGCCTCTAGCCGCCCAGTGATCCAGGCTCTCGCCCTTCTCCATCACAATGCATGGCGGCAGCGGCACGCCGTGCGCGTCCGTGTAGCCCTCAGAGGGGCAGTTAATGATTCGGTAAACTTCCGGAAGGAACCTTCCGAGGGGTTTGTCGCGGTCGCGGTACAGCTTCACCTCGTCCAGAAACGCGGACGTGGAGAGGAAGAACTTCACGGCCACCTCCTTCCCTCCCTGCCGCTCCGCGCACATCTGCACCACTGCTTGGCCTGCACACCAGCAGAAGGATGGTTTCACCCGTACTGGCTGGAGAGCCAATTCTGCCACGTACCTGTTTCGCGCTCGCGCCACCCTTTCGGCCCTGCCAGCAGTTGAGAAGGTCCTGAACCCTGACAGAATACACACCACAATATCCCTAGCAACAAAATCCCCGGCAGAACACAAAAAAAAACAACAACAACAACAGCATACGAGAAGGGCAGGGGGGAGGCAGGGGGGGCGCAGCGCACCTCCATGGAGGCGAGTGCGGGGCCCGAACAGCATCACCAGGCCCCCCAAGAACTCAAACCCTCGCAGGGAGTTGAGCTGGTAGTCCAGGTACTCCTTCCAGTCGCCCATGTCCGCGCCGGGCTGCGGGGGGTTGGGCTCCTGCGTGCCTGTCACAGAGTCCGGCACTGAGTCATGCGTGCGGACGCGGAACAGCGCGCCCATGCGGCTGCCGCCCGTATGCGACGCCCCAGGGTTGCCTGCAGTATTGAATGTGCGTTCACGATACCACACTGTCGGTTCTTTTACAGAGGTCAGTGAGTCAGTGAGTGGACACCCGCTAGCAGTCAGTAAGTAGACAGTCAGTGAGCAGGCGGACCAGCACCTTTCGACCTGCTGTTGCTCCTGCTGGTGGAGGTCGAGCTGACCGCCTGCGGCCCCGGCTGCCGCTCCTTACCCACCTGCCCCGCGGCGCGCCGCACCGCCGAGCCTAACCTTGAGCTGCTTGCCGACACCGAGTCCCTCCACGGGTCCCCGCTCATGCTGCCGCTGCGCCGCGTCGTGCCGCCCGCATTACTAATATGCGACATATCAATCCTCGTGGACCCGCCAGTCGCTTGCGTTAGCTGCGAGCCCTCATACCCGCCTACCCCCACGCTCATGCGCGGGCCCGTTGCGCCTGCATTGCTGCCACCTTCGAGATCCCGCGGCGTGGTTACCTGTGACTGCCGCAGCGCACTGTCGGGGTCCGCCGCGGTGGCCTCTGAGTGCACGCTGCTGGCGCGGGGGGTGTTGAAGGCGCTTACCTGGGAGATTTCTGACATGCCCGGCGTCGCGTACACAAACTGGGACTCCCCCCCAGACACATTTCCTGCCCCGTTCGTCATCTGGGAGTTGGTCATCTGGTCGGGGGTCGCGTCGCCGTGCGCCGAAAAGTCGTCCTGCTGAGTAGACGCGGTGTGAAACATGCTGTGAATGTTGCTGTTGGGCCCCGTTGGAGGGTTCATCGTGCCCGATGCCGCTCTGCTGGGGTGCGTCACGGAAGCCACCGGTGAGCCTGGCAGAGGGGTGGGCTGCGCAAACGCGCTCGGCTGGTGGCTACTGGCGGTGACGGCGCAGGAGGCGGCGTCGGTGGGGTCCATGCTCTGGTCGGCCCCGAAGCGCGGACCGGTGCTGAGATGTAGGGTTTCTGAGAAAAGGTCTCGGTTGCCGTTGGTTCTGCCGGCGAGGTGGTGGCTAGGGGATGTCGTGTCAGAGGTGTGTGCGGGGGGGGTGGTCATGGACAGCTGCAGGGCTTTGCAGGTCAGCGTGTGAGGGTTAGTGCCTGTGACCTGCAAAGAGTCTGTTCCAGTGACTGTCGCCGACGTTTCGCCTGCGAGGAGAAGCCCGGAGGGCATCGGGGAGACAAAGTTGCTGACGCCAGCGCTCGCCGCGCAGTGGCTAGAGGTGTAGTCGCTGTTCTCACTCTTGGCAGGGATCTGCGGGGTAGGCATGCCCAAGTTATGAGCAGAGACCTTCTCCTGGGGAGCTAGCGACAACGAGCTTGGCTGGTACATGGGATTAGTCACCGAACCCAGCGCGTCTGCGGCGTCAGTGGTTTCCAGGGCACCCCCAGCCTTGCCACTGCTGACAGTCTGGCCATTCAGCGTACTGTGAACGGTGCCATGCATGTCGGGAACCCGGTCGGCGCTGAGGGGGGGCTGCGGAGGGGGGCAGGAGCGCAAGAGAGGCTTCGTGGTCATGTACAGCCCTGCGCCGGCTCTGCCGTCCGGCTGGGAGCGAGTGGAGGTGTCGTACAGGCACGCGTCGTTCTGCGACGTTCTGCTCTGCATCTGCAGGTCATGCTGGCGGCTGCTGCGGCTCTCCGCCGTCTCCGTTGCGTTTGTCTCAAACCCGTAAGCGTCAACTTCGCTGTTGCTCACACCGTGCTTTGCAGTATCGGAGCTGTTGTTGTTGTTATTGACGCCTGCGCCACCCGCGCCCGCATGCGCCACGCCGGCGTTGTTTGCGGCAGGGCTCCTGTCTAACCCGAATACATGTAGCGCGCTCGCGGCCCAACCAAGGACCCCGGAGCGCTGCGAGCTCCACCAGCCTGATTGCCCGGCGCCCGCCTTCGCCTGCGACTTCTGCGTAATGTCTCCAGGCCTGAGCAGAGCCCTTGAATGGGTCTGCTGGGACCCTGCCGAGAGACCGGCGCACTCGCTGTTGCACCACGGCGGCTGCGCGGTGCCCCCATTCTCATGCATGCTCATGCTGTGTTGGCTGCGGGGGGTCAGCCGCCATGCGTTCTCTGTGGCAGTGTTTGTGCGGGCGCCCTCAGTAGTGGTGCCGGCGGCATCCCAGGCCGCAGCGCCCGCCACGAACAGCTTGCTGCCGCTGGATTTTCCACCAGAGTCCGCGGAGGGGTGGTGGAGGCGCTGCTGCATCGTGGTGACGTGGCCGCCTCCGGACACAGGGCTTGAGGGCCGCAGGACACCCCCCGGGGACACCTCAGGGATGGTAACAGGGTGCGGGTGGCTGGGGAGAGACGTCGGGGGAGGCGTCATCGGCACGATGTGGCCGCTGGCGGTCTGCCGGAACGGCTGGCTGGGGCACACGATCTCAGAGGAAGCGTTCCTGGAGTTGGTGCTGTAGTGTAGATAGAACCCTTGGTAGCCCTGGACGCTGGGGGGCGCCTGCAGGTGTGCGCTGTTGGGGGGCATCAATGGGAAGCTCCCGATGTCCTTTGACTGGTACACCAGCTCAGGCTCCTGCACAACGAGCACTGCTGTGAGGTCACAG
Source organism: Ulvella scutata (assembly GCA_032359135.1). Lineage (NCBI taxonomy): Eukaryota > Viridiplantae > Chlorophyta > Ulvophyceae > Ulvales > Ulvellaceae > Ulvella > Ulvella scutata. The sequence continues at coordinate 8,813 of JAUMHD010032261.1, read as the reverse complement.
GAGGCGGGCGTGCGCACTCAAGGTCTGCAGGGGCAGGGAAGGGGAGGGGGGGCACCCCAGCCTGCAGCACGGCAGCATCCCCAGCTGCCTTCAGATTGGTTTGCCCCCTCTGGAAGTACCACAATACAGCGCAACCCGTGCAATTACAGAACGCGCTAGTTTATGTGCCCACCCATGTTCCCTGCGCTGATGAAGTGATGTGGACGAGCACCGAATGGCCGGACGGCAGATCGCCGCATGACAGGCAGCCGCCCGTGCCTAGGCGAGCGCAGCTGCCAGGAACGCGGGCCTTACTAACAAGCTGCAGAAAGACTGCACAGCAAGCACAATACCAATAGCAGTCCCCCTGGAAGTGTCCTCCCCTCCCTAGAAATCCCCAAACACCCCTGGAACATCGCCCCCTGCTGCGTATAGAAGAACAAGGCCGGGGAATAAACCTCCACACCCCCACCCCCCATTGCAGGTTGCAAGGGGGAGGCCCAGACAGAGCAGGAGCAGAGGGCAGGGAGGCAGCTGCGCACCGGCTTGCCGTTCCACCACCTCTTGACCGGCCCATCCCTGCGAATGAGCAGCAGCAACAGGCACGGCAGAACAGCAATCGCAACCGCAGCCGCCGCTATCACCCCAATAATCACCGGAAGGCCCATCACTTCCCCATCATCTCCCTCAGAACTGCCCGCCGCGCCCCCCTCCGTGCCGCTCGCAGCGCCCGGAGGGACATCCTCTTCTTGCTGCACCCACCACCCCTCTACTGGAACGTCTGGCAGTGGCACGTTTTCTGTGGCGGCCGTCTCATGGCCCAAGTTGACGACCGGGAGATCCTCGTACGGCACATGTGTCTCGACGATGCGGTCCACGATGTGGATGTACCCTGTGCATGTTGCCAGGTTGCCCTTGACTATGCGGCTGGGCTCCTTCATGGCCGGGGACTGCATGTACACGATGTCGCTCTGAGGCTGGTTGGTGGTGAAGGTGAGGGTGCTGACGAGTGCATCCAGGTCCTTGGTGGCGTTGGGCTGCCGCTTCTCGAGGATGGCGTTGATGATGTCACCGGTGGTGATCTCGCCGTTGAGAGTTCCCTGGTACACCATCTGCAGCAACGTGCAGTGCAATGTGAAAGATTGGTTTGTGAGGGTTGTGTTTGTTGCTTGCCGGTTATGCCCGAACAGGACGTGAACAGGCATGGCTCCAGATAGCCGAAAGAAACTAACAGAAACGAACATTGTGTTTCTTGCATGCGTGCACACAGCAGTTTGTTCTTGTTAAGCTGAACAGGCAGCTGTTGAAACCAAAGTCACCAGACACAACATTCCAGGAGTGTGATGCAGTGCCTACTGTTGTAAGCCGGAAGGGCTGGCAAAGGGCAAGAACGTAACCAGGCGCAGCACAAAAAACCGATACCTCACTCAAACGGCCCAACAGAACCATCACAAACGTATTCTCTTGCCCGTTGGGCTAAACACGCAACGAGCTACTGCTACAGCCACTGCTGATGTAAACAGTTGAGTCTGCGATATGCACTTGGGGTCTTGGCATTTCAGACGGCTTTCAGGGCCAGGGTAGCCACAGAGAGTCAGGTTTTTAAGTGTGACGCACGCACCGGCACAAGTTCGCGTGGGGTGAGCCCCCTGGGGGCCCCTGCAATCGCATCATCACTGGGCAGAAACGTCGTGAACCTGAACTCCTCGGAGATCAGAGTGTTCCTTAGGGCCAAGTTGAGGAATGTGCTCTGGAACACTTCATCTGACTGCACACAGCACCAGAGACCTTGAAAAAGTTCTCTGTCGATTCTTCAATATGAACTGACAATGTTGCAGCATGCTCATTTGGCTGCACCGTATGATGGAACATTGGAGTGGTGCAGGACGTGGCCCGGGGCTGAGTGGTGGCTGATGGAGTTCTGGTCTTTGAAAGGGCCTTCAAAACGACGTTCTGGGGTGCTTCTTGGAACGAACAAGAACGATTTGTATTCTTGGGGATTGCCTTCCTATCTTTCTCGTATGGAGGCTGTGGGTGGCGGTGTGCACGTGCGCATGTTTGGGTGGGGGAGATGCAGCCTGCTTCATCAACTCAACGAAGGAGTGGTTGCAACCAGCTGCCTGTGAGTGCTAGAATTGCCAGCACAAGAGTCTTTTTGATAAGTGTTCTATGGTAGTAGGACGCATGTTGGTGAGAAGGTGTGATACATCGATAAGACTGGAGAACCAAAGCAGAGATGCAAAGGATAACAACAGCTTGAAGCAACAATTATCAGGAACAAGTTGGAGTTATGTTGGTGAGGATGGCTTGATGTTCTTCGGTTGGTAGTTCAGTGCTGATAATAGAGCCTGCAAGGCAGGATCTTGCAGGGTTAACTGCCTTGCAGTTCACGGGCAAGATCCTGATGAAGACAATTGTAGTACAGCATCTGCTGTGAAGTATGTGTATGCATAGTTCTCATGTAGCACACGATCAGCACCACTGTGCACACTACAGGAAGCTACATCGACAGAGTATGTTCGACACAGGCATAAACGGGGTCAGGTAAAGAAGCACCCCAACGGACACTAGGGAATTCCTTTTTCGAAAAGGTGCGTCTGTGTTTCTGGCACAGCTGCAGCAAGCTTGAGTATTTTCTGCTGCCATGCCTAACGACACAAACTCGTTCCTTCGTCATTGGCGTACGAAGAAACACAAATTAAAACATCAATGAAGTTCGACAAGCACTATCACCCATCCAGTTGACTATTAGACGTGAGGCGTGCCATTTGTAGGTCATGCGGTTGGATGTGTTGATGAGATGGGCATGGTGTATGCCCATCTTGTATGCCTCAGTACACAAAACAGATTTCGTTCAAAACTGACCGGACCTATGATTAACTACCAGACGGATGACGGGAACCACACTCGAGGGTACTATATGAACAAGAAACCGTTTGCTGCGTGGGAATATTAGACAAGGAGAGTCCCACAATGACCTTGGTGGAAAATGAGTCCCACAGTGACTTTGCTGGTATACATGCTGGCACAAGTTTCGCTCTGGCCCACGCGCGCCAGGTCATGGTAGGATCGTGATCCACTGCAACCTGAGTCATATGCTCGCAACGCATGCACACTGCGTCGTAAGACACTAATAATGCCACGGCCTGTTAAACATGTTCTGTGCAATATCAATGACGGCCATGATTTCTAAATGAACAGCACACGAAGTGTTGATACAATGGCTCGGTGCCGCGGTGCCGGCGTTCGCAGGGAGAGGGGATAACGACGGCCGCGACGGAGCACGGGCAAAGGAGGCGAGGCGCACCACCATGGCCGTTGCAGCGATGGACAGCTGCTCCAGCCCAGCTGCCTGGACAGCTGCGAATACGCTGAGACACTGCATGCGGGCGATGAGTTTCACCTGGATCGGGTTGGAGACCGCAGAACTGGCAGCCTGGGAAGCAGGCTCGTCATCACAAAGCTACTGTCAAACACGACGAAAAAGATTAACTTGAAGATAAACTACCCGTGATACAAAATACAGGATGCTGAAGCATGTCATCAAGCCGCAAAGACTGTACAGACTCGGTAATAGAACAAGGTCTTCATGCACTCCACGGAGACGGAGGATGAATACACGACTATACATGTATGGATAAAGGATATCAAGTGGCAGAGACTAGAATCAACTGGTCCGGATGTATCTAGGTGGATTGAGACTGGAGCCACCAATGCGGTGCTGCTGCAGGCACTGATCTGTCCCAAAAACACAACCATGAAGCAGACACGACTACAACAACTGCCTTTCCTTTCGTACACTCATGCCATCTTGAGTACGCGTGTTCTCCCACAGGTGCTTACGAAGACACACCTCGCCGGCTGTCTCGTTTCTTGCCCATGCTGTGCTGCAAAACGCCGCCAGAAGCAAACGAAGAAAACATATTCTTGGCTGTTCTGGCCCCCAGCTGCTGCCCCATGCTGCATAGAATGCGGGAGGCATTCCTCGCGGGGCCACAGAAGCCGACCAGTACCACCACAGGAGCGATCAAGCCATACTGCAGTACAGTTCTATGAACGCTAACCTTCACACCAAGCAATCGTGATTGTACTGGCACTGGAGCGCTCAGCGCTCGTTCTGTCGACTAGAACGTCAACACCAGCACGCCTACTCGACTCTCAACTCAGTTTGTGAACCACAGTATGGACAGCATGTCCGTGGGAACAAACGGCAATGGGCGCCACTCGATGGCGCCGTTTTGACTGCGATGGGCTTGAATTCAGGGTTCTTTGTTTCATTGACTAAACTTGATATATGCATCTACCGGTCTTACCGGTACCAGCGTGTGCATTCTGTACTCCCTCTCCTGCAGCTTTGGTTCTGGTGCATAGCGTGGCTTCTAATGTTATTCTGGCAAAGAAGATCAGTGTGTAGAGCTCCGTCTAATCATCACGGAAGCTGGTTAGGCAAAACGTGTATTTCGTGTGTTTTCTTCTCAGGACTCGTCCTCATCCCTCTCAAAATGACGTCCACGTTCATGTGGACGCTAGACACCTAGGGCAACTGCTCGTTGTCGTTTTATTTCATTCATACATAATACTCTTTGTAAAGAGGGCGCTTCGTTCCCCTTTCTGTTGCAGGGAAGAGCAAGCCAGATTGTCGGTTGTTTCTTCATAGATCAATCAGCTTCGCGTTCAGTTTGTTGGTCTTCTTGGTCTCCCCTCCTGTCAGTAGACAATCTCTCAGATGCAGACCACAATTCAGAACTTTCAGGCATCACAGACACCGGGAATTACTCAAGAAGCAAAGCTTGCACATTCCCAGTGGAGCCGATCCCCTTCACTGCCTGCAGCCCCCTTGCTTCCTACCGCGCCTACCCTGGTAGCCGCTTCGGGGTTCTGCTCTAGTCCAACGCCCTTCATGGGGTTGGCGTGGTTCACGATTAGGGTTTTACAAAAGGTTTATTTCTTGTTTGCTGTCCTGCGTCGTTCGAGGATCCCTCCTGGGAGCACTGAACTTACCCTTAACACGACCTGCTGTTGGAGATGGTGTACACTGTCTACTCATATCAGTTCCAACAGCTGCAGTTCTGCAAAATTTGCGATTCCCGTGTTGCGATTCGTGGCATGGACGTCTTCCACCCCCTCCGTATGCACGGTTGACCAATCAGGAGTGGTGCACGGCCCAGACCTTCCATCAGCTCCCCAGCATATCTCTGACAAAGTGTTGCTGTATGCATGCCGCCGAGCCTACAGCATCATGCACGATCATGCCGCTGCACCGCAAGTTCCTCCAGAGCAGGGATATGTGGCTTCCCTGTGAGCTTCGCGCGACTTTCTCCTGATTTGTCATGATTCTTCAAGTGAGTTCCGATAGACGAGGCATCGTCTGTTTGCCGGGTCGCTCCATCAGGCAGTGCTTGAGATCCTGCCCTCTTCTTAATATACCTCGCAGGTTTTCCGTCCCTGTGCTGCTCCTTGGGGGGTGTTGATGCCGAAGCTCTTTCCAGGGTATTGCACGCTTCCCGAATACAGAAGCATGACGCTTCGCCGCACCTGTGTCCCCTGGAAAGCTGTACTGATAAAGACGAGCACCAGACGAACGAACGACCTGTCGCTGTATGGGGGGTAGTTTTCTTGCACGGAATCGGGGAGTGGATAAACGAGCTGCTACCGCGGCTTTCCTCTCTCTAATCCATCTCCCTTTCTGTCTTGCTATGAGCGTTTACTAGGCACCTCTCTCCTCTGCTCCAACAGACCTGCACTGCATCGTTGCGCCACCACACGAACTGCCTTCCTTGCTGGCCACTCCTGCAGGCGCATGTACGGTTGAGATCCTCACTCATTGTGCCCCTGCCCCCTGCAACCCTGATCCAACGCCAGATTTGAAACCATGTCCCACCCCTTCGGGGGTACTGAGGCTGAAGCCCTTCTTGGGTATGGTGTGGTTCCCGATTAACCTCTTTTTCTTTTTTAGGTGCTCTCTGCTTCATACGCAGCACGCAACAGGCTTCTGTGCCAAGCTCCCTCCCCAGCGCACATCCCCTCGCACTTGCTCCCATCAGCCTCCCCATGCACACCTCTCAACCCTTCAGACGCCCATCCTGATCGCAGAGCTTGTGTGGGTGTTTGGCGGCCACCATGGATGACCATGCTTCATAGGAATGAAGTATGTGTACCTCGGTGTGTCTGAAAGGCTGAAGCTGCCTGCACATGAAACTGCAGTGCCATCAGTGTTCTTGTACATGCCAGAAACTTACCAGGAATCTGGGCTGAAGTTGTGAGGGATCTTGTGTACAGCTCAGCTCAGTCCTTGGGACAGCAACTGCTTTGTGTAGGAGGCCTGATTCAGCCAGATTCCAGTACCCCATTTTTCGTTGTGGACACAGGGCATGCTCTGACATACTGGGACCGTGGGAGAGGGTGGGGATGGCATGCTTCCCTGCCTTCTGATGGCTTCCCCTTCTAGAAGCACCTGACTGGTGCTTTTAGAAGAACGCCAGATCTTTCTTGTCTCCTCCTTTGGCTTGTCTGGCGTGGTTACATCATCTTTCTCACAAGGCTCCCGTGAGACAGCTCGGGTGGGGGGCAGATGCGCACAGAATATAATCACGGGAATAAACGTTCAGGCTAGAAAACTCCCCAACTGACTTCCACAGAGTGCTGCTCACATGCTGCCTGCCATGTGTCAGCTGATGCTCCCTTGTTGCTTTCTGGCCTCGTCTGTGTCGCTCATAGCTGTGCTTTCCTGTCCCGCCCCTTTGGGGGTGCTGAGCCTGAACCACGCCATACCCAAGAAGAGGAACTAAGTAAAGAGTAGGGTCAAAGGAAAGGGGCATGGGATTGCATGCGATCAGGTGTCCAGCTGCTGTTCGAAGATGCCATGGACAGTGTACATAAATGTGGTTTGGAACGACGTAAGTAGATATTTGCTGCGTGTGGCCGGTGCACCCATTTAACACCAGAGTTTCGACCTCAAGCAAATCACTTTCCTGAAACTCCGACGAGAAAACACTGCAGTAGGAGTATGCAAGAACGTGGTGGTATACACAGCAATGCGCGCGCTTGGGATCCTGGTCGCCACATGCATTTGGGCGCGCAAGCTTCCAGCAAGTCATGAATACCCTTGCGGTATAAGCGACACGAGTAGAGAAATAAAGCGCTGAAGCACCCAATAGAAACCCAGTTTATGGTTTGCTGCAAGCTGAGCTGTGTCTTCGCGTAGAGTCCTGTTTCGCGCTCAGTTTCAATCGTTGCTGCCCTGCACTGCTGTTTCTCAACATAGGACTCAGAAGCACAGTACCATGGCCAGAGTCAAGAATATTTTAGCGTACTGCATAACTGTTGGTTCCCTTGTTGCTCTCACGTACGCTCAGGTGACGATACAGCTCCTTATTTTGCGCTGTCATCCGACTCTTGATCTCCTGTGAATATAGGAAGGATGAAGCTAAGCCGATACTCTTTAAGCATGAAACAACCATTGTCTCAGATCTTTGTGCCTTGTGCAGTGTTCTAGTGTGGTGGCTGCCGCGGAACAGAAAAACTTGACAGCGCTGCTCAGCGGGATGGACTTGTTAGAGGTGCGCACCCCACTCGTCGAGCATATTCGAAGCATTCAGTCACTTTGGACGCCAACGTGATCCTAGGACCAGAATGACCTGCCGTGGTAATCTGAAACGATGTTTGCGTTTCTGACGTGAGAGTACCAGTCACCTGCTGTGGCTCCTGACAGTCGCGAAGTCATCCTTGCTAGATATTTTGTGGCAAGATGCCCCTCCTTTTCGGGAATTCCGGTCTGGGCTGTGAGATACATGTCCACGTCAACGTCCGCATCACTCAGCAATACAGGTTTCTTGTTCGCTGTTCAGGGAAATGGCGCCGCAATCGTGGTCAAGAGCGTCATTGAATCTGACAAGGTCTCTTTGGCAAAGTTCACAGTCTTTGCGCCCAGCAATGCGGCCTTCAACCAGTCCTTTCCTGGAGGAATCACAGATTTTGATGTCTTCTATGGGGTTAGTCCTCTGCTTGGTGCATGCTGCGACTAAGACTGCAGTTCAGCATCTGTTTGATTGGACTCATTCTGGATGCGGTGTATTGCTTTCTTCCATCTGATTTCCTTGCTACTAGTACTCGAGCACAAGCATTGAACAGGAGCTAATGCATTGCACAGAACCAAACGATGTCTACTGGTGCAGGTGCTTGGCAGCCACGTATTTTCAGGTGATTGGCCTGTGGAAAAGCTCATAAAGGATGTGCAAGCATCTGGAGCAGTGGGCGAAATCAGGAAAACGGCGCTGAATGGGAAGACTATAGTCTTCACACAGACGAATGGAACGCACCTCTGGGTCAGGCTATCCGACCAGAAAGTGACACCAGTAGCTAGAGTGGTTGTGTCGAACGTGCCAACTTGCGCAGGAACGATCCATATCATCAACAGAGTCATGTTGCCTGATGATGAAGTCCCTGGCTCACCACAAGCTGGCGCAAATTCGAGCACTCCAGCAGCAGCAGTTCCTCCCCCTGTGCTTGCCCCACTGGACCTAACTGATGAAGTAGCTGCACCGGTACCAGCCGGCTTGAATACGTCTACAAATGGTTCGGTACGCTGCCATCATCTATTATGCTACAGAATTTCACCATGCAGTTTCCATTGTTTCCCAGCGCACGATCTTCTTGTTGTACAGCTGTTGTGTTGGCCGCATCTTGTCATGGTTTGTCAGTTCAGCCAGAGTACTTCCTCACTGCTGTTCATCCCTGCTTGACGCAGAAGGACTGGGTAGAGAGAGAGAGAGAGAGAGAGAGAGAGTGTGTGTGTGTGTGTGTGTGTGTGTGTGTGTGTGTGTGTGTGTGTGTGT
>JAUMHD010032250.1:0-21278 GCA_032359135.1 Ulvella scutata | reverse complement strand
ACACACACACACACACACACACACACACACACACACACACACACACACACACACACACACACACACACACACTGACACACACACACTGTTTGCTGGTGATTTCAGGATTCTCAGGGATACCCTGACGATTCGAGGGGAAATGTTTTTTCGTTTGCCAAACTAAAGCATGGAGCCACTCACCAGTTCAATGGATGCACCATCCAGTGTCATCTTGAAGCACTGTGTCATGGACACATGCGTGTTAGCACACCATCAAGTATTTTGGTGCACCAAAATACTTGATGGTGTGCACAACCTTCATCCCAAAATTTTCATCCTTGGTAAATCTTCCATCCCAACTCCCGAAATAAAAGGGCGCACAAAGAATATAAGCCACCTCTACATGTAACTACAACTCAACCTCCTATGCATGGGGTCATCGTTGACCCTGACCTTCACAACAGTTCGAAAGTTTTGTTTCTGCAACCTTGTTGTTCATAAAGGTATCTCTCCCACCCCCTTCAACAACATCTTCAATTAATACGAACATCTTCTCATGCTGCAGGGATCAGCACGAAGGCTGTGCCCAAAACTCTCCCCCCCACCTGCCAAGCAGTGCTGGGACAAGCATGGGGGGAGCTGTGGAATCATGCATGCAGCCTCCACCACAAGCGTATGCATGCCATGCAATGCATGCACCGGCAGCAACCAGCCCGATTCCTGCACAGCTGGAGCACAGCCACTGCATGGCAGCAGGTGAGTGCTCATGTACCCATGCATGATACTGTGCATTGATCGTAAAATAAACAAATCAATTATTCGGGGATTAGGCCATACTCGTTGATCGTGTGCGTGCACGTGCGCCGAAAAGGTCAATGAGAATGCAAGAGGCCAAATATAAATATAAAAATAAATACATTATTCGGGGACTACGCCATACTCGGTTTGAGCTTCGGCCTCAGCGCCACAGTGGCGGAAATCATGCAATTCGTTAAAGGGGAAACCACCAGAGACCCTTTACACACACGGCTCAGAAGCTCGAAAAAAAGAGGAGAGGTGGCTCTGGCGGGACCGGGGTTCGAACCCGGGACCTCGTGGTAAGAAGCACTTTCCCGCTCACGGTCCCGCGGTTGAGTTTAAGGTCAATCCCAAGACCAAATATCAAGTAGGATGTTTTTTTCTTCGTTGTGAACGCTTGAGCGTGTGGTCTCAAAAACATGCTGCCACCCAAGCCGCGAAATGGTAAAACGTTGTAAAACTACACACACGCACACACCCGTTTTCGGATTGCTGCTATCTCATCAACTGGGTCCAAATTCACCAGCACAGGAATTGAGAAACAATGCACCCAAAACTGAATTCCCAAACTCTGCACCCAAATTGAAAAATCTTTCGCCCAGTTGTGTGCAGGCATGCAGTGGAGTCCAGCCCCTCCCATCCCCCACCGCAGGCACACCAGCCAAGGATCGCTACCGATACCGCACGAGTTATGCACCCCTCAAGCCACTCCGCCTCGCCCCCCACACATGCATGTCGCTATGGCAGGTCCGCCGACACAATCTGGCCGCAGCCTTGGCGACGAGGAAGGGTTACGTCATCATCCTGGGGCTGCAAGGCAACATGCAGAGCCTTCCAATGAAAGCGCTTTCGATGAAAGAGATCTTGATCTGGGGGTGTTCTTGGATGATTTCGGGCCCGCGCTGGAGGCGCCTGTCGAGGATTCATACATGCAGGAGCTTCAGAACAGCTTGCACGACCCAGACAGGTTGGCTTTCACGCACGAAGAGAAGGTTGCTGTGCTGCAAGCTGTGAACTGGGGGCTGCAGATGCAGGTGCCCCGCTCCGATGAACTTCACGCCAGCTGACGCCAGTTTCCATGCAGTACTGTCCATGCATTAGTTTCCTTGCGTCGGTTTCCATGCATTACATCTGAATCGGTCTTCCGCGGTCCTTGTAGCCACAGGGAGACTCTGCGCAGATCAGCAGAGCTCTGTGGGCTCCACTGAAGAGTTTTGGGCAGTTCGCTAACCTTCCTTAAGCCTGGCAAGTTGTGTGTTTTGAAACTTCTGTTCTGCTGAATTTTGTGAAGCACTGCATGATTCTTGACCGGCTGAGGTGGCCTCACTCAAGTTGAGGGCTCTCGCTTTCTGCACCTTGAGGGGGAGCTGCATTCACCCACACACATACACTATGCATACGCATATACATGTGCAGTTGCTGTGCCAACACAACACAATGCAACGTTCTGAGTTTGTACCAATTGTTAGGTTCTGTGCGAATACCAAAAGCTCCCGACCCAGGAACGATAGCCATATTATACCGCCAGGAGCGGTGATGTCACTGATACAGTAGCCTCCCACAGAACTGCAACGCAAGTGCCTGCCCACCACACACACACAGGCCTAACAACCCTAAGCATTCTCCTCATAGGGTTGCGATGTTCTGTGCTGATAAAGTGCATGTGCGATGTGTCCATGCTCAGTCTCTTGACACACGGCTGCTGTTGGAAGCTAGTACTTGAGTACTGCACCACACATGTCGGATGTGTTTGCTGCACAGCCCCCCCCCCCCCGCCGCCCCGCCCCGCCCCCTCAGACGGTTTGCTACTGCGCAGCAAACACATCTGATAAGTGCGGTGCAGTGCGCAAGTACTGCCTTCCAGCAACAGTCGTCATTGACAGCTGCTGTGCGGCTACAGGTGCAGCCATGCGAGTGGCTAACTTCGGCGAGGAACAAGCTCGTGTATTCCATGCATGCGACAGCCCCCTGGAACCCCAACGTCTCAACCAGCTGATGCCCCAGCTGCGGTTTGGGGCTGGTACGAGCGCCGCCTGGTAGGTCTGATTGTTCACCTGAGCAGTTCCCTGTGTTACGAGGACTGCGCCAGGCCCAAAAACAAGGTGATCGGGAACCATGCCATACCCAAGAAGGGCGCTGAGCGGCTCTCTGCTGCTCCTTCGCTGCGGCATACATCATGACTCGTGAGGTGTCCTGACCAGCTGAGTCATGAGGTGTGCTGACCAGCATGCTGATGGCTAATGGAGTCTCAGAAGACCAAAAAAGAAAGCTAATCGGGAACCACACCATACCCAAGAAGGGCTTCGGCCTCAGCACCCCCGAAGGTATACCGTTGCAGCCCCTTGGCTGAATAATGCTCACGATGGCAGCTCTGTTATTGCCAACGAGCAGGCTGTCCAGCAGCTGCGCTGGGTTGCTGGCCAGCCTGTGTTGAGAGTGGCGAAGAGAGCATTCAAGAGCACACTATATATATGTGATGTGAGTCGATGCAGGGGAAAAGCCAACCCCGTCGGGTTGGGCGCTGTTGACAGGCAGCAGCATGCCATCGAGCAATGGTGAGGTGGCAGCTGCAGCAAAGTATTGCAATCCTGCAAAATGTGTGGAGGTGTGCAGGCCATCTGCATGCAGGCCATGTGCGTGCAGCTCACGTGCGTGCAGGCCACGTGCATGCAGCCCCCCTTGGTGACCTCAGAACAAGCCATGGTGCTGCACACAACCTACTTCAAAAAAGAAGAAGAATAAACGTGGGTGAGCTTGCATGACGAGCATACAATGCCGGAATGCTGTGCATACACTGGCGAGACAGACGTCACCAAAATGCGCAGCATCACCTGGCGCACACTGTTGCTAGCTTATGATGAGCCACTGTTGAATATCTGGAGACCGGGGCGCGCTTGCATCAGCATGTTGATGCTTGCAGATGCCGGGGAGGCACTGCAGCTGACCCTGTATGTTTTCGGTCTCAGCAGTGCCAGCTGTACATGTGCCACCCAAGAGCACGCTGTTGTTATGATTCAACAGTATGAACGGCACTCTACAGTACTGTTACCGTCGGGTGATGAAACTTAGTTCACCCCCCCCCCCCCCCCTCCACGGTGTTGCATTGTGCGGCTTGTGTGCATCGTCAGAGGATGAAGGGGGGTTGTGGGGGGTTGTGAAGGGTTGCACTTCCGAATGCACGAAGTGGGGGGTTGTGACGAATACACGAAGTGGGGGGTTGCGGTGTACTTCCGCGGAGAGGGCCTGGAGAAGGAGGGGCTTGAGGGGCCGGGGGGGGGGGGGGGTGGGGCGCCCTCTGGGGGGTCCCTTACATTGATACATTGAGCCAGTTACCACCGATGCTTTTGGTGCGTTGCAGGTTTCTAGATTAAATCCAAGAATGCCAGTGGAACACGTCTCACTCGAGTCAATGCAGTCCCTCGCTGTCGTGTTCGTGTGTGGCTTCCCTTGTGCTGCTGCGCACTGTTCGTTGTGTTGCTTCTGGTGCATGCCAGCGCAAGGGGTTGTCCATTCTAGACACATGCGAGAGACCGCACGAATCAGGTGAAAGACAAAGAGTGAAGGAAAAGTGCTTGTAGATTGAAAATTTTCACGAACACAGAATGGGAGCAGTCTTTGGGAGTTGTTGCTCTGAAAGATGCTTCAAGACTTAGGATGTTGAAAGGGCGAAGTTCACAGTGTTGTGAAGTGAGTACCGATGTGATTGTCATCCATGTAACATGAGTTCGTGCTGTCGAGAACGTTTTGCAACAGTCAACTGATATTCACAAAGGCTGAATCTGGGTGTTTAGATCCTGAGTAATGGGCTCCTTACTGTTGTGTGCACACTTGTCCCCTGCCTGCATCGGGTGTTGTCATCGAGTGAGCAGGTGAGTGTTGTGGGTAGTGTTCACGATACACTGTGGTGCTTGCATGAGCTGCTTCATATGTACTGTTCACGTCTGAGCTCTGTGTAGTATCCTACATTGCCCCTTCCTGGGTTTGTTGCTTGGTGTCTTCATCTTGCATGAATCGATCTCTCATGATGTAGCGAATACTGACAACACGGAAATTGTTGCAACCACAGGCGACCCATGTACTCTGAAGTGTTATCATCTGTTTGACTGTGAAGCATCAGCAACATGTGGGCAACAGCAGAGGTCCGTCTTACATCTGCATTAAGCCATAAGACGTTTTTTCGAAGCTATCCGATGCTTGAATCCACATAGAGCCGTTCGTCATGTTCAAATTTAGCCAGATGGCCAGTCAGGTAGTGCTGTGCGAGTCCAGGTGGTCGTGTTTACAGGCATCGCCGTTGCTTCTGCAGTGTGTACCTATCACTTCCCGATATGAGCACGATCGTAGTGATACGAATGCACGGGTGAGATGGAAGCAGCCCACAGCCTACAACTGCTGCTTTGTGTCCAACCCAGAGTGCAAGGTGCCTCCATCTCGTTGCTGACAGCATCCTTACTGAACCCTCTAGACAGCTATGATGAATATGTTATCAACTTACTTCAGGCTTTTGTCATAATCTCTGCAAGTACTGCCATGTTGTAAATCAGATGTGCAATCCAGGACAGGCAATTTTCAAGCACTGCATATCAGGCAGCCACGCGGCATGCCCCCTTAGCAGCTCAGAGAGTGCATACCATCGCTTCAGCCATGACGCCTCCTGCCCTTCCACGCAGGACTGACCAGGGGCAGCCGAGGAGGCAGGCCTCTGTCGAAGGCCTCTGTGGCGGAACAGGGATCAAAAGAAAGCACTACGGTTGTAAGAGGGCAGCCGGAAGCATGCCCCAGAATGAGGGTTCCTGGCTGGTGTGCCTTGGTTTGCTCACATGCCCACTTGTGTCTGTCCTGACCAATTGCATCAGTACAGTAACACAAGCTGTGCAGCAAGATTGCGAGCAGTTCATGTTCGATTATGTTCTTCAGCACAGTAGAAACATATGTGCAAATGGTATGTGTGCAGGAAGCACAGCAAGATGCTGCCACAGCTTGGCAGTGGTTGCACGACAACGAGTTTGAAGTGGAGCCTGACGTTCAACCCAGCGATCTCTTCACTCATGTTCACTCCGTAGCATCCAGCGGTCTCCAGAAGCTAGACTCGGACAAACTATCCCAGCTGGCTTCTGTATTGACGAACTGCTCAGGTCTGAAACGGTTGGACTTGGTATACAACAGCATAGATGCTGAAGGAATGGCTGCTCTTGCACCTCATCTTGCCAAGCTAACATCACTGCGGTACCTTGATCTTCAGTGCAACAATATAGACGGACAGGCTGCAGCAGTTCTTGCACCGCACCTGGGGAGCCTCACTAACCTGGATTACCTTGATCTCAGCAGCAATGGCCTTCGAGGGGAGGGAATGACCGCCCTGGCAGCTCCTCTTGCGAAGCTTACAAGCCTTCAAGAACTAAACTTGAACAACTGCAGTATACGAGACAGTGGAGCAAGGGAGCTTGCTGATCAGCTTGAAAGTATGGTGTCCCTGAAGTATCTGCACCTATGCAGAAACGAGATTTATGCTGATGGTGCCAGGGCACTTGCACATCGTGCTGCAAAGCTTCCGATCCTAGAGTTTTTTAGCTTAGAGCACAACTTCTTGGGCAGCCTGCTGGAAGAGCAGCTCAGGAAGAACCTTTCTCAGATACGATTCGTGTTCTTGTAGGCAGCAGTTTGTATGCCTTCATTGTACTGTGACTGGAACTGCAGAATCACTGGTGCTGCAAATGTTTTGCCATGTAGCTGTGCTATTGCAGGGCGTTGTGTCAGAAAGAGGTGAGATAAAGGGTAGAGTACATTGGAGCACTGTTTTCGAGTATTGGTGTCACTAGAAACCGTTTGCTGCATTGGTTCAAGAATGCTGGTGTGCAGCGAATGTAATTTGGCGCTGTGAAGTGACTTATTGGTGTGAGTAGTGTCTTCTGAGCTCAGCTGCCAGAGTCTTGCCACCTATGTTTGGTGCCTACCTGCAGATGAGGAGATTTGTGATGCCTCGATAATATGCGCACAGTTGGTTACTGAACCCTACACTGTCCGCAAATCCCGCACACCTGTTCAAATTTCAAAATACATGCACCCTTCTGCCAGAACGACAATGAAACGCTATTAAGACCCAGGCAGCTCCAGAGGTCTCCACATGCCTGGGATACAACTACTTCCTGCTTCCCTGCTATCACGACAATTTCTAATCACAATGTGACAACTCTCTTTTCAATGCTGAGAACTTGCACTCGAGCACGCTCAACACTTCCATCTGTACTCATATTGACCTGAAACTGAAGCCGAGTGGTGCGTGTCCAACTGGTCCTTGTTGCAGGGCTCGATTACTGATTCAATTGAACAGCACCTCTTGCCATGCGATCCAATTTTCTGGATGCATGATCTCGTTTCTTTAGCCTTGCAGAGCAAACTTGTTTGTCTTCAACAGTCGCTTTTACAACTCACAGGCTTCTCTCTTCCGATATTAAAGCAGAACAAAAAACCATGCATTCATGCACGAACACAAAACAACCATAAGACCCAGAAGATTCTGTGATGCAGCATGGCTGGACCTTCCACGGAGAGTCATCTAAGCAGTCTGGAAGATGTTCTGGACCATGCCACGGTCAACATTCGCAGCAGCCTGATCAAGCGCATCCACCTCAGCGCTTGTCATAGTCCACTGCAACACCCTGAGGTTATCCTCTGCCATCGCCATAGTCTTGGCACCAGGAATCGGGATGCAGCCCTTCGCGATGCACCAGTTGATCGCCACCTGCACCGCCGCCACCGCCACTGCCCTCAGCCTCCTACAGTTGCTACATGAGCCGAAACAGCAGCGATCTTGGCTTCATAACAAAAGCATACACGCCCTTTTCATTGCAACTCTGCAAGAGCCATCCTCACTTTTGTGTTTATTTGAGTGCTCGTTTTTATGCACTAGCCATGACACGGCTGTGTGGTATGAAACTGTCGGATGGTGCTTGTGGCCCCGGCGCAAGCCGAATGGGAGGGGTGACCGTGTCACGTTCCATCCCTCTATCCAAGGATTTAACTTGCTACGGTATTGGAGGCATGATGCATGCAGTCCATGGACCTTGAGGCCGCACACAGCCACCTCACCGCATACCAACGGATGTACCACAGATGCATGCGGCCAATGCATCACAGCACTGGTGCAATTCCCTCATAACAATCCGATACGGCATTCAAAGGGCCCGAACCAAAGCAGACTGGACCCTGCAAATTTATGGAATTCGCCACGGTTGTCTTACTGAAAAAACAGAAAATTTAAACCCCCGCGCCGATATGCCATCAAAGCCACCACCGGATGGCCCCTACGGCAGCCCTAAGAACCTGAGTAAGCGCACCTGGCTCTGGCTGACCCCCCGCGCATCAGCAATATCCTTCAAAGTGCTCCTGACACCTTCGCAGGCAGGCAGAATGTTCCGGAACAGTCCCCCCCTGGGCCCCGGGGGCAACTCCCCCTGCCCCCCCACATCATACCGCCCTGTGAGCATGCCAAGCCCCAGAGGGCTGTACGCAATCACTGCCACGCCCAGCTCCTGCGCGGTCGCAACCAGCTCCTCTTGCATGGGACCCCAGGACAGCAGCGACAGCTGCACCTGCGCCAGCGCCAACGGCACTCCCCTGTCTGCAAGCTTCTTGTGCACCTGTAGCCACTCATGGATGTTCACACATGCATGCATGCACGCTCAGGTTTGCTGTTCGGATTCTTGCCTATTCACCACTCTCCCTTGCATTATTATGGTGCTGTAATTTCCGACCTGTAAGTGGAACCTGGCATAGCAACTCGAAAAAGTTCTAGGAAGGTTTAATCACATGAATATAGCAGCTGCACTCGCAAGTGCGCGCACAGCTGCGCGTGAAACAGCATGCATGCCAAGGCACCACACATTCAACTCTCATGCGGCAAGGCTCTGGCTTGCTAACGATACACGGAGGATTCCTCCACAGTGAAGAGAGGCGCATGTTTAAGGGGGAGTGGTGCGGTGCAGGCGGTGCAGTGCAGAGCACATGAGCTGCTGGGCTTGAGCAGTTGCAGACCGAACAAGAACCGCAAAACTCGACCAATTGAGAAGCTAGGCCAAGATGGGCAGGCATGCAATCAGGTATGCATACAATCAATCAGGCATGCAATCAGTTAGGCAGGCATGCATTCAATCAGGCATGCAATCAGTCACGCAGGCATGCAGGCAGGCAGGCAGTGAGGCATTCAATCACACATTCAATCACGCAGGCATCCAATCAGGCAGGCCTGCAATCAAGCGGGCATTTAATCAGGATTTCAATCAGGTAGGCAGGCAGGCAGGCAGCACGACAACCTTTCGGAGTTCCTTGGGCCCGTAGTTGCTGACCCCCACCTCCCTCACCAGCCCCTGCACCGCAGATGACCCCCTCAGCCGCACACCAACAGGCAGCACCACACACAGTTGCCACTCGTTCCAAACACTCAACACACACTGCACCATCTGACTTCGCCGCTGCTAAGCTTGGGGAACCTTGAAGGGCAGCAGGGCACGCTTGTGTTGCGTACGATGGGAACGTGGCTGTCGGGGTGTGTTCCCACCGCCATGTGGCTGTGGCTAACAGGGAATTCATATGTGCGGGCCTATTATAGGGAACTCCTGTACGTAGGGAATGGCCAAAAGGAATTCCTACTGTAGGGAATCCCTACAATGCGAACTCCTATATGTGGCGAAAAGGGAATTCCCATAGCCCCGTTCTCATGGAAACTGCCATGGGGATTCCTATTACTTGCCTGATAGCATGCAAACAAGTTTGAAAGAAACAAGTCTTAAATCACCTAAATTTTTTAAACGAAATCACCTATGTTTTAAACCTATAGCAAGTTTGAAAGGGGCAGGTTTGAGAGGGGGAGAGCATGGCACCTGCAGGTAGCAGTCTGCGATGCCATTCACGAGGGCCCACTCCTGCAGGGGCGCATACTTGGAGGCGCTCCAGTGCAGCTGCCCCACAGCCACTTGCTCCATCTGAAGCCTCCGAAGTGACCCCCTGCAGCAGGGCCACAACTAAGCAATGCAGAACGACTGCTCATGTGAGCGAAATACTTGACAGACGTGACGCTTCTTTCTGGGGGCCGTTGCATGTAAAAATTCATTAGTTGCTGGCGTGACAGCGGCAGAAGTGAATAGATTCATGGCTAACAGTGGCTTACAAGTTGTTATTGATGATGCCCCTGCCCTGCAGCATGCTTTCTCATGACAAAAAAAAGAGGCTCATCGGGAACCACGCCATGCCCACGAAGGGCATCGGCCTCAGCACCCCCGAAGCGGTGGGACAGGGACATACAGCCCCGGGCCACACGGGACCATGAAGGCAAACACAGAGGCTGCAGAGAACGCCGCACAATGTAGCAAGCCATACATGCAGCAAACAAATATGTTGTCAGGGAAGCGGCATGCATCTATGTGGCACAGAAGTAAGGGTGGCAGCGTATACGATTACACGTTGGCAACATGCTGATACTTGCATACTATGTCAAAACGCCGTATATTGTATAGTATACAGCTAGGCATCCCTATATTGAAGGCATTAAATGAGGAAGAACTCACAGAGGCACAAGCAACCAACCCACAAAACCCTTTTACAAACCGGAAAGGTAGTGAATAGGCATGAATCCAAATAGCCAAAAGCAACTAACACAAAACATCCACCACTTCACTCGAATGGCACAACAGCAACATCACGAAAGTCTTTCCCAACCCACAAAACCACAACTTTACTCAATTGTTGCACAACAGCAGCTATCACGAGAGTCTCTTGCAGCACACAGTTCGTCAGTCTTCAGCAGCAGAAGATGGAAATGGTTGAACTCCACATTGATGCCACAGCTGCGAACTAAAGCACCGCTCGGTATACATACAGCATGCATCCTGAAGAGTCCTTTCTTGCAGCTTTGTGTGGAATTCGAGCCAAACTGACAAGTACATGAAATCGTGTTGTCTTGTTGTCTTGCTGTTTCGATGATTGCTCCTTTTGTTTGCTTGTTTTTAAGTACCTGTGTACTTTCCAAGGGCTTGGTGCTGGTGTGATGTTTGAGTGAGGTGGCGAGGTGTTATTAAGCACATGTGATTTTTCTGACTATTTGCGTTCTTGCCCATGTATCTCCGTGTCGATGTAATGTCCATTTCCTTCCCAGATGGAAGCAGACTTGTCAAGGGCTTGGTTCTTGATGCATGTTGTACACAAGAAACATGCCCCCCTCAAGCTAGAATAGACAGCTCATCAGGAACCATGCCATCCTCAGGAAGGGCTAGTCCTGCAGAGAACTTTCCCGCCCCTTTCTCGCACCTTTCGTGGGTATAGCGTGGTCCCCGAGTAGGGTTTTGTTTTTCCAGCAACAGCTGTGCATCCCAGTCAAGGACGGTAATAGTCACACCTACATGCTGCAGTCATATTCCAGGGTGTTACCCTCCACGGGTATCCTGCAAGCTTAGTGGCAATGTGCACAGGAGCTCCGTCCTGCAAGGACTTGTTCTGCTTGATGAACTTCCCAAGCAGCTCTTCAGAGCGGCCATTGAGAGCACCAGTGCCATACGAATCTGCTGTATCGAACACATTGACGCCCTGTGAGATTGCAAAGTCGAAAATGCGTTGCAGTTCTGGGTCCATGTCAGTCTCATAACCCCACAGGAACTTGTTGCCCCATGCCCAGGTGCCTGCACATATTCAATCTGTCGCAATTTCATCAAAAATAACAATACCGGCGAACGGTTTTAGTATGCAGCTGTTCAGAAGATGGTGAGCCTTGCAGGCAGTTCTTGGAGTCCGAATACGGATGAACTCGTTCGTTACGCTCTCCACTTCGCAACTGGGCACAGAAACTTGCCAAATGACGTCATGTCGTCTCTATCATGCAGCATCTCAGAGATAAGCATCCTGTTTTGGTGTGGCAGACAGTGCAGAAAGGAATATGGTACCCCTCTTCTTCCAACTGGTTCGAAAGCGATTTTGCAGTTGCAGAACAGACGAAACAGCACCTAGACCCATCTTTGAGACATTTTGTATGCCTCCGATGGACATAGTCTGAACTTGGTTCAATGGCACAGCAGGCTTCCTGACCCCTGTTTGAGACTTCCTATCCGCAAACGCTCTCCGTACAACATGAGCCGCTCTATGCTTGGACCATAACTTCTTCTTTTGGTTTTTCACGTTGATGTGACAGGCTTGTGACGGTCTGCAAGGTCCCTGCACTCATACAATCCGGTCGATTCAGATTCATCGATTCTCGCTCGAAAAACAAGACCGTGGACAGGGAAAGTGCAGACTTCACCGTGCAATACAAATTCTTGAATACTCAGTAGCATTTATCACCTCGATGCTTCTGCGCTGCAGCTGTATTCTCGGTTCAGAACTAGACATCACCACGTTGTTCACTGCATACGAGACACTGCATGGACACATACAACCACCTTCCCCGAAATGAGCAATATTTAAAGAAAGGGGACGCCTCTGAGCGGCTTTTCTGTGCATTGCCTCACTCAGTTGATGCACTATCTCAAAAGTACATCAGAACATCGTACCTTACTACCCTCTCTCGGCTGCATCCAGGCACAAGGCAGCTGAAGTATGGTACCAGACATGCCAGCTAGAGTTATGCTCCTGAGAACCTTCCACGCAGGGCAAAAGTCCCGGATGCCTGAATCAGTGAAAACCTTGCAGAGCACACAGTAATACAGGAATCGTAGCAGGAACATGAGAGTATGAGAGACGGTTCATCTGCTGATGGGGCACCGTTCTCTGTACTGGGCAACAATCGCGATACAATGTACAACCCTGCATGCACTTTTGTGGGGATTCTGCCATGGCACGTCTCTACAGAGAGGCAGCATCCGTGCGAAACACAGATGTCGTCTGCACTTAATTAGGGGGTTTTATTTCGTTTTGAAGTGCACAGAATCGCTTCGGATTTTTGCTCTGTCGCTCAAAATGCAGTCCTCCTGCGCAGCTTGTTGCACACAGCAGCCTCGGCCATGTAGTCCCCTGCGTTCGCAACCTTTTAGATTGCAGATTTTCAGATGCCGTTCCAACCGGACTTCCGTGCAGGCCCAACCTCGCTCGTCGGCACGTCAATATCAGAACAACCTCGGTCTCTGTCTCGCATGTGTTGCAGCAATGGCGGCGGTGGCTGACCCAGCACTGGCACTATCTGTTAGAACAGAACCTTCTAATGCACTTTCCCTGCCAACTTGGGCGATACACATCAGCAGTGTCGCTGAATGGTACGCGGCCTGCTGCTTAACAGCTGAATTGTGCTACTTTACAAACCCAACACGTCACTTTCATTGTCACTGTGCAGGAGTACAGGGATGTTGCTTATGTGGACGTTTGCTGAGGTTTCAAACAGGCCATACTGGAAAGCAATGAGTTGGGGAATGGTAGGACACACTGCCCGAGTGCTGACGGCCAACTAGAACGTCACTCAACAAAGTGACAAGATATTTAGCAGTCGTGCATGTAGATCTGTGCCCGTGCCATGACTTAAGCTGACACATCCTGGTTCCTGCTGATGGCTAAACTACGATGGTTTCGCAGATGCTCGGTTGCAAACGAGTTGAACGTGTGCAGTTGCCTTCATTAGGATCAGCCATGTGCGCTTGCACCTGGCACTTCTTCTACAACTCTCCAGAAGTTGAGGTGCGATCAGCCTGTGCTCTGTTCTACAGTAATCATGCATCTCTGAAGACGTGTTGTGCCAAACAAATACAGTTGTTCATGCCAGCATGCAGTGAACATATGATGTTCTATGTTACACATACTTACTGCTGTGAACCTCTCACAGATATTCTCGCGATAAAGGCTCGCAGTGAGCCCAGACTCTATGCCAATGCAACCCTGTGTGCAACAATTGACGTCACATGTAACATATAAACACGAAGTATTAGAACCACTGGAGCAGAATGATTAGGCTTACGAGGTGTATTTGTCGGGTTTCTATGTCCTGGCACAACGTTCAGCGGGTTCCGATGTTGAAGTACTGGGACGGTACTCTGCAGAATTGTGATGCACCACATGGAGTGCAATACTCCACATGGAGCTAAAGCATGTGCTAGTGTGCAGTGGTTGGTGGCGATGCAAGCATTCTTGACAGTCGTGGGTAACTTTACTCTCTGGATGGGAGCCTATCACGTCTACAAGAAAAGCTTGCCGACAGAGGCAACTTGACAAGAGAAGTTCAGCTCGCCAGAGTTCATTGGCGCTTCTTCAACTCATTGGGGGTATCCTACATGTGTGTAATACGTAGAGGTTGATTTTGGTTTGTATTCTTGGGTTTCATGTCTTAGTGCTCAAACGCTGGTTGTGTTCTTGGCTTGCCAAAGTAAGGCGTATGATTGAAGGCGTATGCACTGTTTGTGCACCATGCCATTATCAATGTGTGATGACATCGACAAGGGTTGGCTCATAAGCACGAAAGGTGCACCAGAAACGAGCATTATTAATGTATGTTCAACAAGTGCTCGAGTGAACGTGTTTAAGGAGGAAACACGCCCACGCATTATCAGAGTCCAGCAAAGTTATGCAATGGACTCGTGCACACAGTGAGTGTCCAACCAGGACCCTTTATTTCTTCGTTTCAGGATATACGCTGGTGAACTTTGTGCTTGAGTGCCGAGCAACTGTCGCTGTAGTTTTCACGCAGGGAGTGCCACAACAGTCCCTCTTGTTACACAGACCAACAACAAAAGCCTCAATCAATCTGCAGCTTCACACCCCACCCTCCCCCCTTTCATATCTCTGTCACACCCAACAACACATATCGATCTAACTTTCACAGAGAGACGACTGCGCGACAGAGAGCTAAGGCGCGTTGTGCTTGACCAAAGCTGCAATATTCTGCGCTGGAAGCAGGATCTTAATTCCTTTGTAGCAAGCTCGCACATCCTTCTCCAGGTCTGACAGCGTGCCCACCAGAGTATCCTCCACTGCGGACCACACAATCTTGAGCAGGTTTTGGCTGTTGGGAAGGTGCTTTTTGACCCGTTGCGAAATAGCTTTGATCTTGCCCTCCATACCGGAATACCCAGCCTCCACAATGGACGCCACAGCTGCTTGCGCGAAGCCTTGCTGCATCACAGCACCATGTGCGACAGGGGTATAGTTTAGGAATGGGAAGAGACTAATTGTGTCAGCCAAATGCTTTAAAGTATTCTTTTTTAGGGCTATTACATGCAACAATTCATGATTTTCCGGGGTGGCCACGGCAGAAGTTAATTAATTTGGCTAACACTGCCTGACAAGTTGTCAATAACGATACCCCTGATGTGCGACATGTTGGTTCCAAGAGCACCCATAAGCTGAGGCGAAAATCCTACAGATCAGATTCCGCTACAAACAGATCAAATAGAGTTGCATGCATTGATTTGATCATGGCTGTACCTGCTCAAAGTAAACCCTTGAAAGCTTCCGCGACTGCGCCGAATTCATGACAATGACAACAGAACATCTCGCAGTACTCGAATCGGACGCAGCGGTTCAACTCTGGACTGTTGACCTCTTGTCCAATTTTTGTCATATCTCATAGATAGGTGCACAAAAGGAGGATTTCACAATTCCTACTGAAGCAGGGAAGCGGGTTCTGAAGCAGGGATCTGAAGCTTCAGAAACCGGGACTGATTCAGAAGCGGGGTCTGCAGCAAGGAAGCGGGGTGAGGGGTGAAGGGGGAAAGGGGGGGGGCAGCACCTGGAACTGCACCTCGGAGGGCGCCACCTCCCTCAGCAGCACATGCAGGCGGCCCGCAAACGACAACAGACCCCAGAGCTTGCTCGCCTGCATCTGCTCCTCCACAAGCTTCCCACGCGACCTCGCCAAGTTCCCCTGCACACACACGCATGCTCCTCATGCGTAGGCGCTGCGCGCTGGCGCCACCGCCCTCCCCGTGCTGCTGCAGTCCCACTCCCAATAGCCTGCGCGGCCCCTCGGGACAGGAGGTGGGCGAGCGGCAGGTGAGGCAGGCGGCCATGCATGTGCTCCCCCTCCAGACTGAAGCTTCAAAACTGTGAGTAGTAACAAGGCTTTGCGCGGCTCAGCCTCTTAGTGTGCAAAGAAAAGCTTCCGATTTTTTCTTTGCACATTTGAATGTGCATGCTGTATGCATGCGTGTATGTATGTGTGTAGAGACTGAACAGACACCTCGTCTCGAATAGATTGAACCCAAACCACGTCTCGCATGCATACAACATCAACAGCATGGAAACGACAACGCGTCCAGCACGGGCAGCACCCATCTCTTGTGTACTAAAACCAAGTCAGTTGATCTACTTCTCCACCTCACCCCGCGAGCACATTTTGAGGACACGTACAACAGGAGGCAACAGCATTCCCTGTATATATGTATGCATGCAGGGATGTAGCTTCTGACTTCATGAATCCCGGCCCAATTCCCGGGGATACATAAAGCCATGGAACTGTACAGGCTCTTCAGACCCACCCCCCCGCCTTGCTTAGCTTGGAACTGAACAGGTATGTGTGTTAATGCATGCATACATGCATGCATGCTGAGAAACAAAGAGGGTCTAGAGAGGGGGGCTAGAGAGGGGGGGCACCTGGAGGTCATCGCGGCAGGCGCGGATGTCGGGGACCTTGCCGGCCAGCAGCGCCATGCGCGGCTCCAGCGCTGAGAGGTTTTCTAGCACAAAGTGTGCGCCGTGCTTGGTGTCGCGAGCTGCGAGCTTTGAAAGATTGGCCAAAACTGCATTGTATACGGCCGTTACTACGCGGCCTATAGCTTCATGTGCCTTGCGCACGAGCGCGTCTACTGAGGCTATCTCCACCTGCATGCATGAGCTGCAGTTGCATGCATCCAAGCATTCACAATGGAATCTTAAGCAGACTAGCATGCTGCATGGTGAAGGGGAATATAACAACTACCGTAGTCCTTGTAAAGGTTCGACAGTTGAAATCGCTGTTACGTCAAAGCACAACACCAAAACTTCGACAGTAATCCAGTTTTCCGGTGTTAGCCAGGATTTTTTGTTCGGGGCATTAGACACTTTCAGTGAAATAGTGCGTTACAAATGAACTATTTGTGGAGGTAGTTCGACAGTTTGAGAGTTTTTGTGCGTTCGCACCGAAGCATTTCTTGGGTCAATTGGACAAATTGGAGCAAAAGTGGAGTTAGCGTCGATCCCGTCTTCGACACATGCAGGGCTGTTGTATCTCTACTTGCTATACGAACAAGAAGGTCGTCGTACGAGAAGACAGCTTATCGCTGACGATGATACAAGTAAGCTGACCTATACGGCCAATACGTAACATGAGAGACCCAGCGTGAGCCTGGTAGCATCAAGAATTGTCTCAAATCTCACTTAAACGGGGGCGTTCATTCAACTTTTTGGTGGGGCGTTCTCGACAGTTTGTGAACATTTGTCCGTTAGCACGGAATTGCTTCTGGGGGGTTTTCGACAGATTTGCAAGACTGTTGCGTCACCTAGGAAATCTTCTTGGGTGCATTTCGACAGTTCTGACGTTCCGAGCGTTAGCTCGAGGACGAAACTTTTAGAAAAGTGGACAGAATTTGCTATTCTGCCGGTTTCAACTTAGACAAAATCTCATACGTTACGCATTACTTGTTGAACCTTTACAACGACTACGGTATGCTGAAATATAATCCCTGTTTTTTTTTGTAAGTTTGCTGTTTCATGCGTGTGCACTGGAGAGAACACTGCTGTGGGAGGGGAATAGAAAACAACAAAAGAGTGCTTTGAACCTTCGTATTAGCGAAAAATACACTGTTATGACAGCACTACGCACCTGATCTCCCCAGGGATGACGTAATGGAGATGTGTGCTACAACTGAAGTGAAATCTTAGCGATTGATTTTTGGCTCCAGGGCCTTCCTTCAGGGACGGATGTTTTTATAAAGAGTTTTGGCCGAACCCTACAGATCGCCCACCTCGTCGCCAGCACCGCGCGGCTTCCTGGAGGACGGGGCTGTGAACGCACCATGCATGTAGCAAGCGCGCTTGCAAGCGCGTCCCATGTACGGCAAAACACTATAAAGTTTTTCAGTAGGCATTCGGCGGGGTTCTGCCCATTCACTGAATTATCGGACCAAAACTAAAGTCGGACCAAAACAGAACACTGCGCACCTGATCACCCCAGGGCATCCACCACAGCTGCCTCTCGAAGCCCTTCTCCAGCATGGCCACCAGCTCACCGGCGTGCTGCGCGAGAACTTCTGTGAGGTGGAGGATGCCGAGGCTCTTGAGGGACTTCCCGTCTCCCATAAAAGTCGCTTTCGGTTGCTCCTGCCGCTCCGCCGCGGCTACAAGGGCCTCCTGGTGCCTCTCCAACGCTGTTGTCACCTCCAGCAGCACCTGAAACACATTCAAACTGTGTTTAAATAAAGCGTACATCAGCTACAAGGAATTTTGTTGCTAAATACCCAATGCAACGTAATCTGTCAGACCTGTGCATCCAGAGTTAAGAAATAGCTCTTGCCCATTCCACCGCCTGGCGAGCTTGAAAAAAGAAACAAGAACGAGCAACGCTGTTTGATCGCAAATTCAACCTACTCTTCCACGCGTTCTCTACGAGCATCCAGCTCTGTTTTACAGTAAGTGTACTCTTGTCTCTGAATCTCTGTGAAGGCAACCACCACCACCACCACCAAAGGTTGGCACCCTTATGCCCACATTAACACCTCACAACCCCGCAAGCCTTGCAATGCTCCCACACCCTCGCGAGAACAAACCCACGCACCACCAAGACACACACATCTACTACACACATCTGCCACACAAGGTGTGTCCGCTCCGGGGTAAAAAAAAAGAAAGAAAAAAAGGTGGTGGCGGCCGCACCTCTTTCAGCTCAGCGTTCAGCGCCGAGAGTGCGGGGAATGTGGACATGTGCTTGCGCCAGCCCGCGATGCCGGCATACAGCGGCACCAACGGCACATAGCTCTTTGCGCTGGCAGCCCGCACCACCTTCAGCAACCCGTCGCGAACACTGCCATTAGTCATCTTACCTAACATCGCGATGGTGTGCTCGCTGACCGTCGCCTGAGGCTGTAGAAGGTCCCGGATTGTGACCGCAGGGGCGCCAGACGCGCTCGTGCGCGCCGCCTGCGCCAGCGCCTTATCCACCAACGTCAGCGGCGCGGCCTGTGGGCTTCTGCATGCATGTTGCGGTGTTTTTTCCACTTTGTTTGCTCGCTTTGTTTTCACTTTTGTGTACAGCTGTGACCGAAAGTCATTACTAAGCCCAGCCACCTGGTTTGCGACCTAAAACTGCTGCAAAGCAGATAAATACCATCTGGCAGAAGCATCATGCATTGCGTGCAGGTAAAGGAACGTCAGAGACGAGGGGTGAATTGACCCAGCCAGCCTGGGAGGGCCCTCGAGGGTGAAACCCTAATTGCGACGCTGCAGGTATGCATGGAATGCATGAAACTACACCTAGAGACCCTTTTGCAAAGGGTCCCATGCTTTGCGAGGAGACAAGAAGGCAGAGAGGCAGGCAGAGAGGCAGGCAGGCGCGCACGCGTTGTTCTCGGCGACGATCTTTGTGATGGCGCCAGTGAGGGAGGAGGTGAGCGCGCCGCTCGCAGCGCTGGTGTCGCGGTGGCTACCAGTGTCCCGGAGGGGCTCGCGCATGGCGAGGGTGTCGACGAAGTACATGAGCGCGTGTGCGATGGGCGGCAGATGCACTTGCAGGAGGCGCAGCAGCGTGAGGCTCACCTTGATGCGGTCTGCAGTGCAAGCACGCATGCAGCAGACACGCGTACAGCAACACGCGTACAGCAAACACGCATAAATCAAACATCATAAAGCAAACGGCAGAAGCAGAAGCATGACACGCTTGACGTGACAAACTGGAGAGGGAGTAAGCTGGCAAGCAGTCAACAAGCGAGAACCCAAGTAAAGTAAACTAAATTAAAGCACCGCATAGCTTACCTATACACTGTGCGGCCACGCTCAGCTGTCCAGGGGGCAGATGAGCGAATGAAGCCGAGGAGGAGATAAAACGAGCCGCTTTGTTGTGATGCAACAGAGACGGTTTGATGCCCTCACAGAAAGCGGCCGGTGAAAAGCGAGCACCGGAGGAATGAGGGCCGCATGAACGAGCTGGCACTGTAGTCAGGTGATCTATAGGTACATTTACAAACCGGAAAGGTAGTGAATAGGCATGAACCCAAATAGCCAAAAGCAACTAACACAAAACATCCACCACTTCACTCGAATGGCAAGACAGCACCATCTATAGGTACTGTACATGAACTTTGAAAGGTCATGTACAGTTCATGTACAGTGCGAAGCACAACATGCATGGGAAGCATGCAGGAAAGGGGAGGAGGTGCAGCAGGCGCACCCTCAGAGTCTGGCCCGGACTGCATGAGGCCCTCGATGGCTGTGGCGGCGTCACGCATGATTCGGGTGATCGCCGTCGAGCCCGCGACCATGCATGTGGCGCGCACGTCCTTGAGCACCGCGGTGCCGCCGCTGATGTCCGGCAGCAGGTGCAGCAGCGGCGCGTACACCATCAGGGGGGGGGACTTGGTCAGAGCCTGCACATGGCAGCTGTTATATGTGTGGCTACCAATGTGTGTGCGTGGCTGCCAGCATGCAAGTGTGCGTAGATACCAGTGCGAGTTTTTTTTGTGTGGCTAACGGTACCTACCAGCATGCGTAGCTACCAGTGTCTGTGGCCACCAGCGTGCTTACGTTCAGCAAGGAAAGAAAGGCAGGAGTCCAGTTTTGAGGTGAAGATCACAGCAGTGGCACACGTCTTGTTGCATGCACGGGATGCATGTACCAGAAAAACTCCTCCAGAAGGGGAGATAGGGGCCGGGGTAGGTTGTTGAGGGTAGGGGGGTTAGTGATAGGTGTGTGTGTGTGGGGAGGGGTGAGGTACTGTTCCAAGACCAAGGAAACCATCATCTTGTCAAGGGTAGGAGACATCCTGCCAGGAGGCTGCAGATTGAGCTACATGACCTCCAGTGGTCAGGGCTCAGGTAATATTGTAAAGGATCCCCGTTCACCACCCATCCTGGCCCAGGCTTCAGAGCAGAGGGAAGACAAGAACATCAGAGGCTCAGCAGGTACTTACTATGGGCCAGGCTTGGAACAGGCTCCGCACAAGGGCTTCTGTCTAGTCACTCATGGAACCCTTACAATAATTACTGCTTCTCTCAACAATGGGGAAACTGAGGCATAGAAGTCAAGTAACTTGTCCAATGTTGTACACCTGGGAAGTAGCACAGCCAATATTTGAGCCCAAGCAGTTTGGCTCCTAACCAGATAGAGTAATATACCAGGACCCACACAGAATATCAACACCATCCTTGCAACGTTATAGTCATATGAAGGGGGTGCAAAGAGAAAGCCGAGGAAAGAAAATATTTTTAAACAAACCTAGAGTCAGAAGTAATCTATAATTCATTCAGAGCCCTGGTTAAAAGCTCTAGTGCTAACCAAAAGGTCAGCAGTTCCAATCCCCCAGTCATTCCTTGGAAACCCTATGGGGCAGTTCTACTCTTTCCTATAGGGTC
>JAUMHD010032239.1:0-21283 GCA_032359135.1 Ulvella scutata | reverse complement strand
GTTCCGTTTGGAGAGGGTGTTTGAATGTGGGCCCGATGGTCAGTTGTCCTAGGCTGTGGAACGAAGGAGGGTCAGAGACTGGGCAGATCAAGCTGAGGGGGAATCCTTGGATACGGAGTGACTGAAAGTGGGTGTTGGCGCGGCTGATCACACGCACTAGCAGTTTGAGGTGTGGGGCCGGGCCTGTGGCACTAGCCGGGAGTGCGGCTGCCTCTACTTCCTCGCCAGTGCTGGTGCGGTTCCCTGACAGGATGTGCACTGAGCGAATTTCGATAGGAAGCAGTTTGGGGGTCCATTGGCGCAGCGCTGCGTCAGTCAGCGCTCGGTGTAACACAGGTAGCAGCGTGCAGCTGTGCGTGGGCAGCTTTGAGCGGTCAGCAACGGGGATGTAGCGCTGGTCAAGCTTGGCGATGTATACGTACGTGGTCAGACTTGCAGGTCTAGTCGCGTTGCCCTCTGTTTCCGGCACACCAAAGATGTACGGCAGCTCACCACTGTCCTCTATTGCGTCTGTCGTTGAAGAGGCAGCACGATTAGTGGCGAGCTGCTCGCTCCAGTGGTGGATGCTTTCTTCGCGACGTGCTTCTGACTGTGCTGGTCTAAGGAGCACTGGCACACCAGCACAGTCAGTATCTAGATCATGATCTATAGCTATGTAGGTGTAATTGTGTATAGCATGACGATGGGAAGCCCGGGAAGTGAGCTTGCAGCGCAGAGACTGCTGCGTTTGAGAGCGCACTGTCTGGGGGAGCCCACAGCTGCTGGGAAGTCGTCTGCCATTCCACAAACGTCACCAGTGCTTCAGTGAGGGCAGCAGTTGCGGGGAGGACCGCTAGCACATCGCATGTCGTGGGCGACTGTTTCGACCGCAGCGGTCCAAGCACAAGACTGTGCTGGGCGTGGTGCAGGGATGTCTGGCGTGCCCGTTGAGCTCTCCATAGAGTGGAGTTCAACTGTTGCATTGTACCTACATCAGCATGGGTTCAAGATCTGCATTGGATTGGTATGGGGTCGATTGGTATGGAGTCTCAAGGTATGGATGTTTTGGCGCGAAAAATCAAGCGTGCTGGAAAGCAAGGAGGCGTGAAATGTCAAACGCACACCCTTGTACCGTTTAGGAAGACCTCTGGGCTGGATGGCAGCGCAGCAGAGTGCAGCAGGAGGTTGTCGGCTGTAGGTACTTTGCCTGATCGCGGGCTTCCTGTTAAGGCACAGAGCTCTAGAAGCTTGTCAAGACAGCTAGAGGCGCACAATGTTCGACAGGTGTGCGGTTGTCCCAGAGGGAGTCGGAAGGGTGAAGCGAGGTGGTCAACGGTGCTTGGCGCGAAAGTCTAGCGCACGAAACTTACAAGCAGGAGAAGCGAAATTCAACACCGTTGTCGAACTACACCGTTGTCGAACACAATCTAATACATACTCAAAGATTGTGTTGCAGGGAGCTGGGGCAGATCCTAAGGCAGGCAGGCGGCATTTTGCAGTGCAAGGGCACAGGATTGATGCGCCCGGGGCTTTCATCTTTGGTTCCCAATCCTTTTGCAACGATGCAAACTGCACAGCTGAACTATTGCTTGGTTGCATCGAACCTTCGCCCTCTCCATGGTTGTTTCCAGAAACTGTTCAGGTTGCACATGTTACATGGGCTCCTTGCGGTGACCGTGGTTCCTTGCAGCTACATTGCAATGATTAACAGTACGCTATGGGAAAGATCTGAGTCACTGGCAAGAGTCTTTCTGGAAAACTGTTGGGGAGTGGGGTGCTCAAGAAGCACGAGCCACCAACACATGACTGGGAAACATTGGATTATCGTTCGCTGCGATATAGGA
Source organism: Ulvella scutata (assembly GCA_032359135.1). Classification (NCBI taxonomy): domain Eukaryota; kingdom Viridiplantae; phylum Chlorophyta; class Ulvophyceae; order Ulvales; family Ulvellaceae; genus Ulvella; species Ulvella scutata. The sequence goes on along the minus strand of JAUMHD010032239.1, from coordinate 19,460 downwards.
ACCAACACAGATAGAACACCAGGATCGTACACAGTACACCCACATTGGAAACGTCAGTTTCAGCTCACGTTTGGGTCCGCTGAAAACTGGTACATTGTGTTCGCCCAGATCATGTTGTAACTTTGTGTGTTCACAACGCGAAGACGTGTCACATGTGCATGCATCTCCCCGTGCTGGGGCTGAAGAACAGCACCAGCGGGATTGCAGTATTTGTGCTGGTTGTACTACACCTGTTGCTGGCCCTTGGGAACGTGTTGTGTACACAGACAGAATGTGCTTCATGCAAGACTCGCAGCATGCTGGTTGGCATCTGAGGCCGCCAAAGCAACACCTCGGAAAGCTGAGGCGTACTTCCTTTCCGAATCTGCATGATTCTCAATTCTGTGTTTGACTATGTCATGACTTCACATAGAAGGCAGAATGGATGTCAACCACCACGTACCAGGGAAGGGCTTCAGGCTCAGCACCCCCAACAAGGTGGAGGGGTGGAGGACAGAGAACAGCACGACACAACAGAGGCAAGCAACAAGAACTTGCATAGCAGTGCACAAGGCTGGCGGTCACAGTGCATTCAGCGACAGAGTGTGCTGCAGCTGCTTGTGGGGAGAGTGGCACACAGCCAGGGCCAATTCACAGGGCCAATTCACTGGGGCCAGGAGATCCATCGGACACTACAGTCTGCTGCAATGTGAGCTGCTTGGCTGCCATGCAATCTTGTCAGGTGGTTTCAGCCGCCGATGATGCCATGCCACACTCGCGCAAGTTTGGAGGAAGTGCACATCAGCGTCAGCATAGGCTGCACCCCACACAACAGCAAGAGGAGGCCTGCACGAGAGCAGACATGCTTTTATCTCTAGAGGGATCGGTATCCATGGTACACATGTGTAAATAACGAGATCTGGGTGAGAATACTGCTCTTCACTCGCGAGCGGTACAGCACGTTCACGCACGCTGTGTGGAGATGGGGATGGGGGCGGCAGGGGCAGCATCTGGGCTAATATAGCCACGTGTATCACAGGTCATGAGATGTCCCGTGTGTCCAGGGTGCGTGTACAAGTTATTGGCTTGTGTAGATCTTTCTTCTACTCTCGCGGTATCTTCAACGACCCTTGTTTCCGGGGGGAAGATGAACAGGCTCTTGTGCTCTCGTGGGTGGAAGCTATGTTCCCTGGACCCTGATCTGGGCCTGGACTTCAGAGTGTAGTCGATGTGCAGCGGGCTGGGAGGTGGCTGAGGATGCAGCCATGCGCGAGGATGCAGCCAGACGCGCCTGGGGACGCAGGAAGGGCGCCTGCTGCTTGAGGAGAGGTAATAAGTATAATGATTCTTGACAATTTGCGGCATCACGTCCGTGCTGCTTCACAACGCTCCTGGTGCATCCATACTTACTCATCATCGTGCAATGCATATGCATGTGTCAACATGACGCATTGAGTGTGTGCAACAACATTCACACCACAGCATGCTGCAGCAATCTAATCCACCCGGTTCACGGCCGCGCGTAGAAAGATCCTAGACAGCATGCGTCCATTCAGTAAGGCTGCCCTGGTCTCGTAGTCCGCACTGAGCATAAGGTGGGCGGTGGGTCCGCGCTGAGCATAAGGTGGGCCGACGAGTGCAGAGCCTGCGTGTCTACCACCCCAGGGGTAGCTTGCTGTGGAGAAGCATTACTTCCATAGACTTGGTGTTGAAATGTCAATTATGTACAGGCTTCGGGCGAAACATGCTCGCTTGCTGCGCATCCGAACATCCAATTGACTGTGGATGCACTGCTACCTTGGTGCTCAAGAGCCTAACGCGTGAGTCGAGCGAGCAAGCACTGTAACAAAATCGTCACAGCATCACGTTGTACGTTGTTCCGCGGAGTATGGGAGTCATGGAAGAGCTGCACTGCAGCGATACTGCAGCTGAGTTCCAACAGTTTTGCGACCTAGGAGGGGACTCTGAGCACGAGCGCTCCAGGGAAGAGATCGCGAGGCTAAGAGATCAAGTGAAATGTCTGCAGGTACTTCTGCCAGCGTGTTTTGATGCATCTGCCAGTCAGATGTATTTAGTGGTGATCTGTTCTCAGTGCATGTCCAACTGACACTTGTATACATGTACACAGGTCACTGCAGTGACCTTTATCTAAATGGCTCTGAGTTAAATAACATGGACAATAAACAGAAGGCTTGCAGTCAAGGCAAAGCCAGTCAAGACTCGAATGTGCTTGTGCATTCTGAATTCATCCTTGTGTACTTTGTCGATCTCCTAGGCCAATGTCCAAGGTAATCGTCCTCAGGCATGCTGCACGCCCTCTAACAGCTGTATACATTCTTGATACTCTGCAGAGAGGCCTACAGGCAGCAACAAACAGCCTCCAGGCAGCCCAAGAGGCGCACAAGGCAGAAGTCGCTTTCATGGAGGCAGGCAAGGAAACCGAAATGCTCACGGTCAAGGCAACAGCAGTCAAGCGAATGAAGCAGCTGACAGCTGAACTTGAGCACCTGAAGATAGGGGGTGCAGCGGGCAGCCGCGCCCTCGGAGCTGAAGGTATTTCCAGTAGCCTAGTTTCTGCCGTGCTCACTTTCTTGACGACTCTGCAGTGCTGTTCAGAGGAAATATTGTACTGTTGCAGCGGTCATGTCACGCCCTAGTGAGCGCAAAGGTGCCAGAGCTTTCTCATGTCATGTCCTTATTGTTCGCTGCCATGTGGTGTACTCCCCGAATATCTTGTTTATTGTCGTTTACACCATGCAGAAGGCTCCCAGTCCAGCAGCAGGTCGGAAGGCACGTGGGAGCAACAGGCGGTGCCAGAGCATACCCAGAAGCAGATCGGGGAGCTTGAGGAGCAGCTGCAGACCGAGCAGCGGCGCATTGAGCAGCTGGAGCAGCAGCTTCAGGAGGTGCAGCAGCAGAGTAGCGCCCAGGAGCGACAAGTGGCCGAGGGTCAGCAAAAGATTGCAGAGCTGGAGCAGCAACTCTCGCAGCGGCAGGCACAGCTGCACGAGGCTGAGCTGCTACTGGTGGGGCCCTTTCTTCACCTCAGTTCAGTACTGCCTAGTCGCTGCTGCCGTGTTTCATTGGGCCCTTCAACACTGGAGCAAGCTGCCCTCTGCAACTGGCTGGCTGCGGTGCACAGCACATGGGCCTGTTGATTTGCTGTGTGTGCATGCCTGAGCGCACCGTGTTGAGATGTTTTGCGTACGTCTCAGACAGCACGAGGCAGCAGGGCAAGGCAAGGGCGCTGGTGTGCAGGAGCGGCAAGACGCGCAGAAGAGCCAGGAGCACGCACACTTGAAGCACAAAGCAGAGTTGACGGCAGTGAGACTGGACAGGCAGGAGATGGAGCTGCGCGGGCTGCGCTCCGCACTCACTGAGTCTTCTGACCTGCAAGACGACGCCAAGCGGGTGCGTGCGCATCTCTTTTGTTCTGCACCAGCAAGCGGAGGCGGGGGGGGGGAGGCACACTCTTAGACTGCTACAGGCTCGCCCTCGTGTGATTGTATTGAATTTTCCTCTCTGATCTTGTGTGTTGTCACCTTGGAACATTCTTTTATCCTTCCGTAGACGCGATGCATTATTCCTCCCGTTCATCATCAGGCCCGGAGAGGCAGGCTGGCTGCATCACCTTGATGTGCGCGTGTGAGTGCACCGTACTATACTCTGCTGGTATGTTTGGGCGGGCCGTGGGATGTCACCAGGCAGCGTGCTGTGTGCTGTGGTTGCAAGCAGGCCCCTCTCCGCTGCACGGCAATTGCTCAACATGTGCAAGGGATATGCAGCAGCGGTGGCGTGGGGGGGAGGGAGCATGGTCGGGGAGTAGATGTGACATGGCTATGCATGGACTCATGAGATTGCAAGCAGGCATGTTGCCAAGCATGCCGCGCAGCTTGCTCAGTGGTGACTGGCAACAAGAGCTGGTCACAGCTGGCCACAACAAAACAGCTGGTGTGACGCACATGCAGGCTGTAGATGAGGCCGATCAGCTGCGGCAGGAGCTGCGGAGGGAGTCGCTGCTGCGCAAGCGCGCGCACAACGAGCTGCGAGAGCTCAAGGGCAACATCAGGGTTCTGTGCCGCGTGCGGCCGGCCTCTGCTGGAGTGGTGGGCGCACGGCAGGCCGCTGGTGCCGCTGCAGAGGTCGCCATCCGCCCCCATGACGAGTACACAGTGCTTCTGGACACGGTTTCAAAGTATGTGAACAGAAGAATGCTGTGGTTGATAGCAGTGCTGCGCAGCAGCCCGGCACCGCGACTGCGGCATGCGATGCCGCACACACCCTCAAGCGCAGTCGCTCTGACAGGCGCAGAGCGGTCTGGCGGATGTGAAGTGTTGTGAACCTTGTGGTTGTGGCCGGCGCGGGCAGAGCAGCGGTCTGACTGGTGCGGGGGTGCATGCAGGAGCGTCACTGGAAAGTCGACGGCAGGCAGCCGCAGGTATGAGTTTGACAGCGTGCTCGGCGAGCAGGCCACTCAGGAGGAGGTGTACGCTGAAGTGCGGGAGCTGGTGCAGTCTGCCCATGACGGCTTCAACGTGCGCCCCTGCTGCTGCTGTTCAGTACCCCGTCTGCCCACTCGTGTTGCCTCAAGCACCCAACCTGGGGTGCTTCACTGGTTGGGGGATTACGTAATCAGGTATCAACCATTGTACACCAATTCAGACACACAACACCCCCTTGTTACCCAGGTGCAGAGGAGCGATACGCCTGTGGTGGGACGGTGGTGTGTGCATGGTGCAAACGCCGACATCAATGCCATAGGGTTTTGTCAGGGGCTGTAGGGGTTCGCCATGAGCTCTGATGGACAGTAAAACATCTTATTCGCTGCAGGTGTGCATATTCGCATATGGTCAGACAGGGTCAGGCAAGACGTACACCATGCGCGGCTCAGACGAGCAGCCCGGCATTCTGCCACAGGCCGCTGCTGACATCTTTGCCGGCGTTGGAGATCGCATTGCATTGAGTTTGCGGGTAAGTATTCTTGAGCTGTACCAGGAAAATCTGGTGGACCTACTTGTGGAGTCTGCCTCATGCAGCAAGCTGAACGTGCGCATGGACGGCAAGGTGTGGCCCCTGCTCCTCCCCTCCCCCTCGTGCCCTGCTGCTGCAATTCAGCGCTCTTGAGTGAATCTTAGCGCTATTGTAGTGCGCAGGGATGATGCATGTGCGGTGGTGAGGCTGCAAGAATCATGCAGAGCCAAGTTGCCGAAGTGCTTGGGCATGCGTAGCCTGACTGCGGGGCCAGAAGCGCAAACCTTCCACAGCTTGTCAGCCTGCATGCAAGCAAGAATATAGAGGCATGTACAAGATGCAGATTCCTGACACGTGGCGCTGCTGCAGAACCCTGTGTTCGTTGAAAACGCACACGAAGAGCTGGTGCATGACGCGGCCGCGCTGGAGGCCTGCTTCGCCCACGCCATGGCCCGCCGCGCCACCGCAGCCACTTTCCTCAATCCTGAGTCATCTCGCTCACATATGATATGCATGATGCGCATGCACAGAAGAGATACGATCACTGGCACGAATGTAAAGTCGAAGCTGTCGTTTGTTGACTTGGCGGGGTCGGAGAGGGTGGCGCGCTCGGGCGCGCTGGAGGCCAAGAGCAGGCTGGACGAGGCGCGCGCAATCAACAAGAGCCTCTCTGCGCTCGGAGATGTCATCTCGGCGCTGACCGCAGGTGTGACCTCTCCCGGGCCCAAAGCTGCGGAGGCAAGCGCAGTGGCTAGGGGGGTGCGGCAGCATGTACCTGCGCCGCCACCGCATTCATCCTGCATGATGCATGCCTGCGTGCATGTATGTGTGTGTGTGTGGGGGGGGGGGGTGTATGGCCTCTGGGTGGGCGGGGGGCACACTGTAATATACTTGCGCAGCACAAGCCGCCAGAGCCAACTTGTTGGTACATGCGAGGGTGTGGCGACGCAGCAGGGTGCCTGCAGGTGAGACGCACATTCCATACCGCAACCACAAGCTGACTGAGCTGATGTCGGACTCGCTGGGAGGCACCGCGAAGACCCTGATGGTGGTGAACGTGTCCCCGCTGCTCAGTGATGCTGCAGAGAGCAAGAACAGCCTGGAGTACGCGCAGAGAGTGAAGGAGGTCACCAACAGCAGCTCCAGGAACTACGAGACGGCCGAGATTGCGAGGCTGAAGGCCATCATTGAGGAGATGAAGGCCTCCAGCGCCGCCTCTTCAGCGCTCTCTCTCGCGCCACCCACACCTGCGCCTGCAGGGCCGTAAGCCTTTGCAGTGAGCAGAAAAGCTCCCACAGCTTTGCGTGGTGCGGGGCTAGTACAATCAATGTTGATGGGCAGCCCGTGATGTGTCGTGGGCAGCCGCTGATGGTGGTAGGCAACGTGCGTCCACATGATTCTGAGGGTTCACGTGTTTACTTGTGGTGAGTTGTGTCTCTTGTATGTGTGAACTGTTCCTAGGCTTATGTGCGGCAAGTGAGAAGAGGTACGGGGTGGCTTGTCGGGGAGTTCTGAGGCAGGCTGTGTCATTGAGTAACGGTTGAGAGAGATGCGTTGGGAGGGAAGCTTGCAAATCTGTGTTCACACTTGCGTGGTTCTCAAGCTCAAGTGCACCAGCGCAGATGTTCTGAAACCAAGCAGCAGCGCAGAAACCAGACTAGCAACGACTCAACACCTACCACGAAGCATAAAAAACACGCCTAGGTAGAACGAGAGATACAGCCACCACCACAGATACAGCGCCAAAGGCCTACACCCAAGCACCACACGTCAACGGCACAACACGAAAACACCACAGCGCAGAGCAGACGGCCTGGGGCCATCACTGCCGGCGAGGCACCACAAGGGGCGGCCCCCGCCAACAAGGCACAGCCAGTAGAGACCACAGCAGGAGGACACCCGGGTGGCTGCAGGCCAGCCAGAGGAGTTGGTGGGAGTGGGAGGGGCCCAGGAACATGGAGCCAGGATCGGGGGAAGGGGCACTGGAGGGAGGAGAGGGGCCGGAGGCACGGCGCGCCGGAGGAAGGGGGGGGCGGCGGGAGGGGCCATCAACACGCAGTCAGGAGTGGGAAAGGGGGGCTGAAGAATGGAGGAGGGGGGGGGTGCGGTCCAGGAGTGCCAGAGGGAGCCTTGCGGGACTGAGAGGAGGGGGGCAGATGCAGTTGCAAGCCACAGTTTCTGTGGCGTGTTGCAGTCTCTACTCAGCAGCATGGCCCATGTGCTTTCCAGCGAGGACGAAGTGAGAACTGGTAGGTGCAGATCTGACGCGCGATGCATACAGGGGACCAGGTAGGTAAACACAAAGGCTGCAGAGAACTCCGCACGATGTTACGGGCAAACACTGGGTCGCCAACAGGATGCGCATCATCAGCGCATCACCATCAACCAGCAGGATTCAAGCGGCAATGACGGAGTACACCGCAGCACAGACGGATCAAGAACCCAGGCGGCACAGTATGTATCCACAGAGACAGGGTCAAAGCAATTCACAGCAGGGGGAACCGAAGCACTCCCAACTGTAAAACAAAAGTGACAATGCAGCATCAGGGTCCCGGATTCGTGCCGTTTCGTCTCATCTTGACCAAATGGCGCAAGACAAAGTGCAAAATGAATGAGAAACATCACAGAATTTCATGTGGTTGGTTGTTCGTGATGCAAAAGTGGGGGTTTTCGAACCAGTCCATGTAACACGTGGTCTGGTGGCATATGGCACGATCGTTCCGTATATGCGGCAAGCAGCATGGCCTGCACCAAGCAAGTACAGAAAGGCACTTTTGTATCATATAGTGGGCACAGTGTCCTGTATGGCGTGCTATGGATGTAGCGATGCAATGTTCTCTCGGACGATGCTCTGGATCGGATACGGTCACTTTTTACGTCACCCGTGGTAAACCTGACCGCGCATGCCTCTCACGGACAGTTCCCACATCTGTACGCCAAACAAACTAATATACCGTCCAGCGTTGTTCTTATAAATGTTCCTAATGTTCACCGTAGAGCGTACAGATGTGGGAACATGTCAGTCGACGAAACGGCAGTTCCGGGCAGTTTCAGGGACCCTGATGCTGCATTGTCACAAAACTGGCTTTGGATGGATATGATAAACTTTTGCACTTCTACAAGAAAACTTTTGCACTTATAGATTAAGAATAGCAGGGGTCCATCGTCCCCTTTGCACTTTACACCATCCGCAAGCCGAAACTTTCCAAATGTTTTTTTTATTTGTGCCCAAATCCAGATTGTCTCCTTGAAGCTTGTGCTGGTGGAGCGATCCAAGCACACCGCCACACCGCAGAGCACAAACCGACCAGGTAGGAAGGAGTGCAAGTCAGCATCTGCTAAAAGCCAGGTGGGTGACAACGTGGAGCGCGTTGCGCTGTTGCCCTGACTTTGGTGCGCCTTCATGTCTGCATACTGAGTGTCGACACAGCATCGTGCTTCCATGATTTTGCCATATTTCTACACGCATGTACCCTCTACCAGTTCTAATCAATTACAGCACTCCAAGTGTCGGTACCAGAGGCCAATATGTGGTGCAGACTAGTCGTTGCTTATCCTGTAAGCATGCCCCTCCCCCACACACACATCCCGCATGGGTGCTATCGACACGCTGTTAGCTTCTGCAAAATCCAAGCATTTGTACGGGCTTATCGCAGCGGCAGCACGTAAGAGGCTAGCCACCTGAACGCCACGCACAGGCACAGATCTGCTCCACACACGCTGGTTCCGGAGGGACTCGCTCGAAATTCTTGCTGCCCTGCAGGTTCATTTGCATCGAAGGCAACTATGGACATTTCTGCTTCCCTTATTCCGCGGTTCATGCGCCCTCTTGGGCTGCACCTGTGGGCATGCACAGCTATAGCAGTCTACATATGCACGCTCGGTTTGCTGGCAGGCACAGCAGCTGCAAGCACATGGTCAGTGCAGGACGGAAGAATAACTGTAGTTAAGACGACAGCAGAGCTGATTCGAGCCGTAAGAGAAGGTGCCAGTCACATCGAGGTGCAAGAGCACTTGTCCCTCACACAGCCTCACCAGCCACAGAGCCTCGGCATCATCCCTGTAACAGTGCAATCGATCAGAGTGCGCTCCATCACACTATACCTTTCTCCACTCTGTTTGGTATACATGCAATGTGCGCACACCAATCCGCCTGGTTGCACCATAGTCACCATAGTCTGTTAATTGAACAATAGAAAACTGTGCGTGGACGACGCCATACCTGCTGTGAGTTTCTCCGGCCTCAATCCAACCTGGTGCACGAACACCAAGAAATCTAGCGAATCCTTAGGGGGAAGCCACTAGAAACCCCCATGCCGAACGTCCACAGCAGCGATGTTGATGGAGCCTCGACCCCTGCCCGCCGCATGCATGCATGCCATCAAGGTCAGGCCCAAGACCTGCTCTCGCACTCAATGCATCATATCACAGTTGGTGGCTGCAGGGCAACTGTAGCCATCTACCAGCTGGCAAAGAGTGGGCGTGGGAGGGCGCGCTGCAGGCCAGGCACAGGTATGCGGGGCCCAGGCGGCCTCTGCTGCCGCGGCAGTGCATCATCACGATCATGGACGACTTCATGAGTGTTGTGGGAAAGTTATGGATGGATGGCTTGTACCTCAGGCGGAGAAGCAAAGTTCTGCCAGCCGGCAACGAAACCTTCACGAGCGTCGCGGTCATAGGCACGCTACCTTCCTGTGCTGTTCTGTGCTGTGCTGTGCTGGTCCTCCATTGCTCACAGGGCGACCATCGTATCTTGCTCTGAGTGACCAGCATTGGAGGCAATTGAAAGGTTGCCTCATCACCAGCCCCCCAGCGCTGTGCAGGAGCGGGCCAGCTGTGGGCAACGGCCGTCACCATCCAGGGCGACAAGCGCTACCTGACTGAGGCCGTCAGAGTGGAGAGCCAGGCCTTCCTTCAAAGTGAGGCCCCCCCCCGCCGCCTCCCTCAGCATGCATGCAACTGCCACCTTCAGACTTGTGAGCACGCGCAGCGCAGCACATCACATCATGCCTTTTGGGCGCACAGCACGCATGACATGCGGACAGTACTGCCAATGTCGCAGCATGCGTGTGCACACCACGTCTGCCATGGCACGTCGGTTGCACACTGCGCGCGCCCCCCCCCCCCCCCCCACTGTCGCACTGCAGATATTTGTAGATGTGAACCCCACAAGCATGCATGCATGCAGGGGTGCTGATCGCGGACCACCGCGGCTTGTGGACCCTCTCTGCGCCCATCAGTGTGACCCTGGGGGCCACCCTGTCCATGCTGAACACCACAGTAACTGCCACCAACGCGATCGGGCCATCCACAGGCGCTGCCATATCAGCTCACACCTCCTGCAAGGTGCCGCAACCTTTCCTGCCGGTTGATGAGATGAATGTGCTTGTAGACACACTTTGTGTATGTATTATTGGCACCTCGTACCGTGTATCAGCTGGCAGGGTCATGCCGTACATTCGGCAACTTGCACCTTTCGACATGGTCCATGCATGACTGCTGTAGTGCATAGATACCTGGAAGCTCTCACTGGGAAGGTGGGCCGCACAGATGCACAGCACTCGTGTTTCGTGTACCTTTTGATCGTTGCTAAAGCAAGCAACGTGTCAATTCCTGGGAGAACTTGGTGCGAGGCTGGCCAAGCAGCGGGCGGCGCACTTGGAGCACTGCCGCAGCAACTCTGGCAGCCCAGCGCCTTTGTTGAACAGTCCTGGTTGCAGGTGCGGCTGGAGGGGGTGGCCTTGGAGCAGAACAACGTTGCCCATGAGCTGCAAGCGCTGAATGATGGCACCGTCACATCAGCCAGTGGCATGCATGAGGCAGCCTTCTACTCGGACGTGTCAAGATCGGTTTGGCGCATCCATGGTGAGCAAGCTGAGGCTGCAGCTACGCAGAGTCTGGGCAGCATCCGTGCAACGACACACTTCCTCGGGCCTCAGAGCCGGTGGTTCGTTGACATTCAGGAGGTGCGCTTCACCATTCCTTGTCTTGTGTTTGGTAGCACATGAATTCAAATGTGTTTGGAGGAGCCTTCTGAAGGGTCGTAGGCTCCTGAAGTGTGCTTGTCTTGGCTCCTTAGCCTCCTGCGCATGGATTCGTTTGATCTGCATCGCAGCAGATGTCTCTGTGCATCACATGTGACTGTTAGTTCTTCTCCCTGGAGGGACTCTGTCAACTCTGCAGGTTCCAGCTGACATGCAACATGCAGCCATGCACAGCAACGGGCAGGCGCTGTGATGCAGGATCTGCCACAGATCGACAGGCTCCATCCACCGCATAACCAATCAACGTTTGAGCTTCTGCCCATGCCATATGGCCATACAGCAGAAGCAGACACTGTAGGCTGCTGTCCTGGAGGCCGTGCTGCTGCTGAGAGCACTGCGGCTGCAGCTGTGTCAAGCGGTTCTGCCCAGCTGCTGCTGCAGGCGGGCAGGAAGGGAAGGGGGGCAACTGCGAGCTTCCTGGACGGCCAGGTTGAGTCTGACACACAAGAAGAGAACATGAGTGGGCAGCTCACGTCCAGGAAGCCTCTGCAGGAGCAGCACTGTGGTGTGAGCAGCAGAGAGGAGTTTGTTCAGGCTCTGACATCAGAAGCCTGCACGCACATCCTCCTGCAGTCGCACCTTGAGCTCTCTGACAAGGAGTCTGCAGCTGCTGTGAGCATCATCCCTGACAATGTGAAGTCTATTCGGGTGTGACTCTAGCCTGCCTCCAGCTCCTGATCTGATGGGGCGCTGGCTGGTGACCATTGATAACCAGTATCGTTCAGTTAGATAGAACAATCCTGAATACTTGGGACTATTTCTTGGGTGTCTGGCATGATGATTAAGCGACACTGGTGGTCACTGGTGGTGACATATGATGTACAGGGAGGGCTGCCGCTCAGACGGGCCAGAGGTGTGCACTGCACGTGCGGCTGTGCGTGCGTGCTTGCATGCGTGCGTGCTTGTGTGCTTGTGTGCGTGCGTGCGTGCTTGCTTGCTTGTGCTGCCGGTATGAAAAAGATGCAAGCAACAGCAAAGCATCAGTTGCTGTGCTGCAGGGGAACTGCAGCTGCCTACCGAAGACGGGCTTGCTTGCGCGCTCATTCACGTGGGCGCAGGAGGGTGTGCGCAGCCCCTGCGGCGCTGCAGCGCAACTGCCTCTGAGCCCAGACAGTGCCTGGTCAGTGTTCAGCACGGAGGCTTGCAAGTTGTGGGGACACTGCTTCTAGAAGGAATCTTCTTCAGGAGGGTGCATGGCGGCAAGGCGGCGCATGGCACGCTGGTTCAGGTATGCCCCCCAATGCGCTCTGGGGGTCAGCCTCGCGCTCGTGTAAACTGGTTCACACTTTGTTGATTTATTCTCCACTGCTTAAGCAATCCCAGGTTCTTTTCCTTTCTCTTCCTTTCTTTTCTTTTCCTTTCTGTTGCTTCAGCGCAGGCCGAGAGCTGTGGTTGAGTGTGAGCCGCAGTGCAGCAGTGCAGCGGCAGCGGCAGGTGCTACATGAAGCAGCTGTGGGCGTGCAGGTGCGCGGCGCAGGCAAGCTCTTCATGAAGGACGTCACACTGCACGGTGGGGGCGGAGGGGGCCGCAGCACGCAGGCGCTGCAGGGCCCAAGGGCACGCCTATGGCTCCGTAATCAGACTGCAGAGTCTGATCGTTTGTACTGAGGGATCAGCTGCTCCTCAAGGTGCATAGATGCAGTTCTGGTATGTACATTTCGAACTGCGGCGCTCGAGCGGCACTGTGATCATGCTCATGCATGGGAGTGGGCGCGTGCACCGAGCCGCTGCGCTGCATCAACAGCTTCTGCAGTACATTTTATAAGGGTATTCAGCCCTCTTATAAGGATATTCAAGATGTGTGAAGAGGATTTTTCGACTGTCAGATAGGGCAATCCTTGCGGCCTGTAGAGCAGAGTGATCATGATCACGAGCCTTGACAAAAGGAAAAGAAGAATCAGGGTGTAGGCGTTTGTGGAGCAACACTCAGAAGACGGAAACTTCATTTACAGTGATACACCCATCCAGTTCTGCGGCATGATTGGCGCATCCAGCGTCTGCGCGGGGCTCACCATGAAGCCTCTTGAGGTTGTGCCCCCAGAAGCACCGTTCTTGGCCGCCTCGGATGCCTGGTTAGTGGGGCTGGAGAAGGTGCGAGAAAACTGTTGCATCATCCACTTCTGCAGCTGACGTTTCTGAGATGTGCCAAGTGTGTGGCATCAGCTGGGCATGTCTGGTGGTGTCATGAAAGCGTTGATTCCTCCCAAACACACCATGCTCGAAACAGCTGAACTTGAGTATCTTTTGCAAACACAAAGAACACAGACAAGAGAGGAGGCAAGAGCAGCTCACACTACAGAGCAGCATCGTCAGATCTGAACTGCTCGTGCCCTGCAGGCCCACGTGCCCATCGATCGCATGGCACTGCCAAAATGCCACGAGGAAAACTTCATCAGCCGTACTGTGCACTTGTTTGATTGGCTGGGGGCTCTGCCTTTACTCGATGTCATCATGTCTGTGGCCTTTCTCTTGATCGCCGGCTTCGGCGTTGTCAAGTACACCCACTCAAGCAGTGAGGTGCGAGGCTGCCAGGATTCTACGGTATGCATCTGCATTGGTGGTGCAGAATGACTGGCTTAGTGTGTCGTTTTGTTGTGATACCAGAAGCTCTCAAGTGTGTCAGGCAAGCTGCGTGATAGTGCGAACAGGCTGAGCGCAAGCACATGCCAACAGCACAGTGCAAGCTGCAAGGCAAGCTTGAGCATGATACAGAAGTAAGACAGTGTGGCAGCCTCTGCTGCTCTTGGTTGAGTACTCATGGGATCATGCTGTGCAGGATCGTGCGCTGCTGTGGAGGGAAAGTCAGGCAAGGCTGGGCAGGTGGGGCAGGCAGGCCCGACAGGGAGCAGCTTCCTTGCATGCCCGCCTGCTGCCCCTCCTTGCGTGCTGCCTGCCAGGTCTGCCAGACCAAGAGAGGGCAGGCCTTCAAATAGAAGAAGTGTTTGAGCAGGCTGCCTGCGGGGGAGCGATCATGCCACAGAGGGCACCGCCGCGCGGCCTCGTTGAAGATGCGCCACGTGGGTGGGCGGTGGCGGGTGGCAGGGACAGGGCCCAGGTGCCAGAGGCCGCTGAACGCGAAGTTAACTTCGTGATTGATGACAGTGGCGTTGGTATGGAAGTCATTGATGCTACTGACACGGGCAGTGGTGCCGCAGCGGCACTGCTGCATCTACGAGTGGCTGGGGTTAATAATGCGGGGGTACTTTGTATAGATGTGAGCATGTGTATATATGAAGGTGCCCAGCTTCTCTCAACACTAACTGAGGGGTCATAGTATGAGCTCTTTATTTTGTATGATATTGTGCTTCAGAAAAGTTGCAGGCATGTCCTGTTCTTCACCTGACGGGAATGAACACCTAGAGATTTGGCGAAGGGTTCAGGACATCTTGTACATCCATGGCTCATGCATTTGAGTCGATTTTCTGTGTACTATTTCCAAGGCACATCAGCAAGCCAAAAGGAAAATATTTGCCCAATCCTGTGTACTTTCACCAGACCGACGTCTTGCCAAATGTGTTCTCGCTACTGATGAGATTCTGACAACCTGAGCCCCATATGCATCAGGTCGGGCATGTCCAAGCAAAAAATTTGCCAAAAGTTCTCTTGATGAACCAACATCCAGTCATTGTGCCTAATGGCAAGCGTGAAGGAAGCATTACATTCGCGCTCACGTGGAGAGCTCAAGTCCACTCTTAAGGTCTTAAGAGTGGACTTAAGCCTTAAGGTCTTGGAGCTGCAGAGCTGTTTGCATCCATCATGGCCACTTCCTCCTCGACCACGTCCACCCCTTCCATCAACCCTTCCAGTGAGTCCTCCTGCACATGCACACTGCCACCCTGAATGGCTATTCCACGCACCACGAGCGATGTGATGGGAACCACCAGTGCACACAGATGGAGCAGATGGGACGCCTGCCGTGCGGCCCTGCTTCCGACAGCAACATGGTGACTAGCTACAACAGACTGGACCTTGAGCCTACAGACGCAGACTGAGGCACAGAGCAGCAGTGAACGCGCAAGTACCTTATCAAATGCGGCCCTGGCTGAATCATGGAACTTTATGCGGCTGTGGTGGCTGTCAGAGGGGCCGCTGGGTTGAGCAGCAGAGCGGGGCTGCTCGGGTGCCTGGCGGCTCCACGTCATCAACCGCTTCACATCGCCACTGCTACCTGGCGTGCCAGGGCCATCCGTCCACGGGTTGGTTGCGGAGTCTATGGCTGGTATAAGTAGAAGGCCACCTGCGCACACTCCAAGATTCGCCTGTGGTTGACAGTGCGTGTCACGGCCCATCGAGGCCGCAGCATGAACACATCTCTAGAATCGCAAAGAGCAGTAGCTTAGGTCTCGGTTCATGGTGCCACTGCATGCATGGTGTCGATGGAGAAACACAGGAAACATGTTCTGTCCGCGCAGGCGGCAAGCTGCCGCAGCCTCATGCATGGCGCTGCACAGCAGCCCTCTACCTGCGTGACTGGCTGGCGACTGATGGAGAGAAACAAGCAGTGAGTTACACAGGTGCATGTATGAGGTGGTACAGGGGCGCGCTTGCGCGGGGGGCGGTGTTGGCCACTGCGGCGTCTGCTTGCTCCTGCCACATGGACAGCCGCTTCATGGCAACAGCGGTGGCGTCATCTGATAGGTCCAGCTGCGACACAATGTTCTCATCAAGAGTTCGCAATGTGGAGAGGTCATAATGTGGGGCTCTGCAAACCATCATGTCAGCTCTCAGGCACGCGGCCGAGCACACTAGCCCAGCACGGTGAATACAGCAGCATCAAAATTCCAGGAGCGTGTGATGCTCACAAGAGTAGGTCACTTTTGAGTCAATTCTAGTGGAACTGTACCAAGAGCAACTACACTTCAGCATTTCCAGCATCATGGAGGCATCACAAGTCGACCTAGGCAAGCTGAGATTATGAATAATTGAAATGCCTCAAGCCAGAAATGCCACAGGCGACGCACATATTCTGCTCTGTTGGATCACTTGGATGCACAGCTTGCTGTTCCTCGCCACACTGTGTGGGGAAAGAATCTGCCTGGTTTTGAGGCAGGGAGCTGCCCTGGCTCTCAGCTCCTGACGCAGCAGGTGCAAGCTCTGCAGTCATGCGACTGAAGGTTGCTTGTGGATTCCATTTTCTAAAGCCGTCGCCATCCTGTTTGGCGTTTCCCTCGTGCTCACTGATGCCCCCTTCTTTCTGGTAGGAACGGCCAGGGGCACAAACCATAGTTTGAAGGTCCACTTTCTCTGCCAGGACATTTTGCGGCTCAGGACAATGTATAGATGTGTGGTTCACAATGGCCATGGGAAAGCTGCTCTTCGTTCCAGCAACTTTACCTCTCATGCGCTGCCAAACACTTTTCTGCACAGGAGGCCACCTTATCATCAACACGGTTCTGAACTTCCCATTACCAGAACTGGGTGTGTGCGTGTCACCAGTCACACTGAATCGTCTGTGCGCCAGACAGAGCATGAGACGCAACGCCTGGACATGTTCATGCTTGTACCAAGTTCAGGTGATTTCAAGAGTTCTAACACCAGGTGTGATCGTGTCTGGTGACCACACTTTGGCTCGCATGTGTACCAGATCACACAGTCAGGAACCGATGCAGTCCCACCTGCAGGGGTGTCGTGGGGGCCCGCGGCAACTGGTAGTACTCGTCTGGCAGCCTCTCGTGTGGATCAGCGGACCACTTAATGTGGTCCGTCACAAAATCATGTGCCAGAAGCTGCTTAATGTCTGGCCTGTCACTTGGTTGCTTCTGCAAACACTGCTGAATGAAATCTGCAGCGAAGGGTTCAACTTCACGGGGCAGCGGAGGCTCTGCGAACAATATGTTGTCATGAATTCCATCAAGGTTGTCATCAGTGGCCATGAACGGCATTCTTCCAGTGAGACAGAGGTACAGAGTGATCCCCAGCCCCCACACATCCACCGGATACGAGTAAGATAGATTGGCTGGCCTTTGAGAGCCCCTTCTTTCGCCCTGCCTGCCACCAGACTCCTGTTCAGCAGCGGCATAGGCACAGCAGAGAAGAACCTCTGGAGCTGTGAATTCGATGGGCGTTTCGTTTTCGCTGATGTCCACATCGCTCTGCCGTGCTGCAAGTTTAAACGCCCCAATGCAGGCTGACCCACTTCCATGGAAGAGCACGGCACTTGGATTGACATTGCGATGCATGATTCCTGACTCGTGCATGTGGTGCAAGACGACCATCAAAGGCACCAGCACCTGCAACGTTCTCTGGCACGTGATGCTGTGGTCTTGATGTACAACTGTTCCCAAGCTAGTTGGCACCGTTGACTAGATGAAAGGACA
The DNA here is from genome assembly GCA_032359135.1 of Ulvella scutata. Taxonomy (NCBI): domain Eukaryota; kingdom Viridiplantae; phylum Chlorophyta; class Ulvophyceae; order Ulvales; family Ulvellaceae; genus Ulvella; species Ulvella scutata. Next base: position 2,149 of record JAUMHD010032239.1, on the reverse strand, counting down.
AAGAATCAGGTGACGCATCGCAGTCCACACCTCACATACTAACCAAGGAATGTGTTCGATCTTTCCTGTGGCCTTCAATGCGTCCCACAAGTTGCCATGGCTTGGCAGCTCACTGATGACTAACACTGCACCTTTGTCCTCCACAATGTCAAAAACCCTGTGGACCAGAGGCACTTGCTCGTGGATCTCACCGACAAACGTGGCCATGTTGTACAGCCTCAGCTTGGTGTCTGCTGTCGCCCTTGGCCAGCTCTGAATGGAGACGATTCCGTTGGTGACTTTGCACCTTGCCATCCACACGTTGTCACTGTAGCAAGCAGTTGTGTCTCTGCAGTGAGCTTGAGTGCATGATGCAAGAAGATTATGCGGGAGTCACCTGCGGTCCAGGCAACGCCAATCTTCGAAATCATCTATGTAGTCCCAGTATCTGTGCACTGTCTGCTTCCTCAAGCGGCGTAAATTCGCCTTGTGCGACTGCGCAGTGGAAAACTTGCTGTCAGCCATGGTTTGGCTGCATGTGCCTACGCACACTGACCGAAAATGTCTGCCACAGCAAGCATACTGATCGCTCGTTCGTCACTGCAACGCAGTGGTGTGTCCCGTTCAGACCTCGCGATTGCCCTGAGCAGCCGTGCGCACTGTCAAACTCTTCGGCCCAGAAATATTCTGACAAAAGCTCCGAATTTCAGAAATGTTTGCTCTCGCCTGGGTGCCATACATCAATGTGGCCAGGATGCTACAGCTACACAAAATAACTGTGGCCATTTTCATTTACTGGCATTAATGGCCATTGATGTGTGTAAAGTTACAGGCATAACTCCATAGCATGGCTCATGTACCATTAGTACAAACCGGAAAGGTAGTAAATAGGCATGAACCCAACTGGCTCATGTACCACAAAAACAAAATCTAATCGGGAACCACGCCATACCCAAGAAGGGCTACCAGCAAATCATTAATGGCCATTGATGGCCATTGATGGAAAATGCCCATTCATGTCGAACCAAGTGTCTCAAACCAAGCGTCGATGCACTGCTTGCTCCAGAAGAAAGTCGCCCATCTCAAAGTCGTCATCCGTGGCGTTTCCTACTGGATCTACTCCAAAGATTCCAGACCACCGTCGCCCCCTACGGTCTCACCATCTTCCTGCTACCCCGGCCTCAATCCCATAGCCTGGATGTGAACAGCATCCTGCAGCAGCTGCGCCTGTCCCTAATAATTAGGAGGGGTAGAGCTCAGTGGTTTCAGCTTTGACTTCACCATTTGACATGCTTCCAACCTGGGCCTCCATGGTTGCACGCTGTGACCAGGCATTTGCCGAGGCTACCGATGCCTTCTGCGCCTTCACAGGTGATGGGCCCGTGCTCAACTGGAGTGATCTGGTCACGTATGTCCCTGAGGTCCTGGGAAACCGCGACATCGGGGACGGCGTTGTTGATGCCGCCATACTCCCACCGATCGTGGCCCCCCTCGTAATCGTGCAGCACGGGGATATTGGCGTAGCTTGCACACAGATTCTTGAAGGTCGCTAAAGTCACCTCAGCATCTTTCCAGGCTGCACATTGTAGCCAGATACACCTCAGGCCCATTTCTCGACAATGTGCCCACCTGCACCTGCACCTCTCTCTCTCTCTCTCTCTCTCTCTCGCTCCCTCTCTCTCTCTCTGTCTGTCTCTCTCTCTATCTATCTATCTCTATCTCTCTGATGGTGAATTCACCGGCTCCAGGCAGCCTGGGCGTCTCCGGGTTCACCCCTTGGGGCTCCACACCCCACATATCACTGTGGCGCCATCCTGCGAGGCAAATAAGCCACCCACACCCTCACCTGCAACACCAGCCGAACAGCCACAACAATACCACACCATGGTCACTGTAGCAATCCGGAATGCCACCATCTACGCGAGGATCTCCAGCACAGGGAGCCTCTCTACAGTGAGCTGGACCCGTCGGCCAGCAGCACCACTGGACAGGCCTGAGGTGATATCTATGCCATCCTTATTCCCAGCCCTGGTCCCACAGACCTCGACACAGTGGTCACGAGCCCCAATGGGCCCACTGCTCTAGCAAGAGGCCTCACACACACACACACACACACACACACACACACACACACACACACACACACACACACACACACACACACACACAC
>JAUMHD010032228.1:0-21308 GCA_032359135.1 Ulvella scutata | reverse complement strand
AAGTGGTGGATGTTTTGTGTTAGTTGATTTTCGCTATTTGGGTTCATGCCTATTTACTACCTTTCAGGTTTGTAAACGGCTGTCATCAAAGCCAAAAAGGCGAGGGGAGGGCAAGAGTTCAAATCGTAACGTAGGAAATCACAGCTTCGTGATCGTCCTGTTACAGTTCCTCCATTGCAATGAAGTGGTGAATACTTTGTGTTAGTTGCTGGTGGCTGTTTGGATTCAAGCCTCTTAACTACCTTTCCGGTTTTTAAGAGGAAACCACAGCATGCACAGGAAGGGCTTCGATATCAACGCTCCCAAGGAGAACGTGTGAAGAAATCTGCTGTGTTCTTGTCCCACCCCTTCAGGGGTGCTGAGGCCGAAGCCCCGCTTGGGTATGGCGTGGTTCCCCTTTCTGGTGCTTGATGTGTGGATGCTCTTGGGTTGCAATTGCTGCTTGGGTTGTTGTTACATATGATCTTACGTCTGCACGCTTTGTGCTTTAGTATGTACAAACCGGTTTTTCCAAACCGGTTTTAAACCGGAAAGGTAGTGAATAGGCATGTACCCAAATATCCAAAACGCTGTGTGCTTCAGTACTGCGCCACTGTCGATGCAAGTTTTACCTGCTGTGTCTGCGTTTGTGGATGTAATTTCTACCTGCTGGACCCGGGTCTAGGGATACTTTGTGTTACATGACTTTGGTTACTTGCGTTCATTTTTATTCACTACGTTTCCGGTGTGGACCGCACCTGCTGGACTCGGTTGCTGCACGGTAGGGGTTTTTAACCAAGGCACATATGGCAATAATCAGCTGTGCCGTATCAGCCCATGCCCAAGGCACCAGAACTCGAAGAATTCCGCAGCATCTACAATTGAAAGCACCGGCACAGCTCGTGGTTGTAGCATTATGTATCGCCGTACCTTACAAACCGGAAAGGTAGTGAGTAGGAATGAACCCAAGTAACCAAAGTCGTCTAGCACAAAGTATCCCTAGCCTAAAGCAACTAACACAAAACATGTCATCCACCCCTTCACTATGCTATCACACTTTCGCCAAAAATTCTGCACAACACTTTCGTGAGGGAGCTGTCGTGCTATTCGAGCGAAACAGCAGGTGTTTGTGATAGTGTCATCTGCCTATTTGCTTCCGTTTTGGTTTCCGAGCTTCAGATGCACACCTGTGTATGCTGAAGAGAAACGCACTCGCAATGCGTTTTACACTACATTGATTGGTGTCATTCAAACCGTACTCGAATCAATGCCATGGGTTCACAAAACAAAGAATAAACCGCCTTCTTTTTGTTCCTTTCTCCTTTCTCGCGTATAGAGCATACTGTTCTTTCTCTTTGCTAGTTTTCAAACAAAATGAGAAAATTACATCTCTAGTGACGCGGAGCCACACAAAGCGCATAGGAGCATTTCCAAGTACATAACCTTGTAACCACGAAACACAGAGCAAACAAAATGTGATTACATCGACAAGGGCGCTGGAACAAAAAGGTACACCGGAACAAAATGTTACAATCAAAGTTCCAGTGCCGCCATCAGCTCGGCCGGGTCTTCGTCCTCAAGCTCAGGCATTGGGAATCTGAGGATTGCAGCAATTCCTGTGAAGTCTTGCAACTGTTTCCCAGACTGATGTCGTGTGGAGAACACGAGCGCCTGGCCGCCACCCGCTTGCACCGATTCCACCAGCGCCACCCACCTCCTCCGCTTTTTCACATCGTGAACTCTGCACCGCAGCACCCTGTCTGCTCAGACTGTCGTCATTCCATGCATTTCATGCACCGATTCCATGCACTTCACTACATAGACTGCGCAGCAGTTGTGCTGCTTTTTGGTTGTGCTGCATTTTGGTCATAACAGGGATGATGACACATTGTGAGCCCTGCACAATACTTCAATTATTGCCCATGCATTGCCTGTCAGGCTTGTATACAATTGTAGCCATGTACCAGAAGACATCGATGATTAGGAACGACAGCACACTATGATAGAACATAGTGTGCTGTTGTTCCTGATCAGTGCGATCGATCATAACCCCAATGCTAATCGCTGATATCGATACAGTAGCAGCTCGTTCATACGGCCACGTTAACTCTCTGCACAGGTGAGCGCACTAAACCGAGCACCGGATAAAAAAGAAAAGCTGGTTCTGTACAACCATGGCCAATGTGGCTAAGAATGTATTTGAGTTCATGCCTATTCACTACTTTGCCGGTTTGTAAAAAACTACATGGGGGATTCTATCATGGCCCATGATATCACATCCTATGATAACACATGATATTACAGTGTAGAATAGTTTCTTTAAAAACCGGAAAGGTAGTGAATAGCTAAGCGTAGAATAGCACAGTCCTTGAAGCAAGGCAGAGATGACACATGTACAGCAAGTCTGCTATGAGAAGCTTCGACACAGAATAGAACAGCATAGAATAGCGCAGTCCTTGAAGCAAGGCAGAGATGGCACCTGTAGAGCGAGTCTGCTATAAGAAGCTTTGACACAGCCCCTTGCTCAGCAGCAGCGACCACATGGCCAGGGCCATAGAACGCCTTGGAGGAGTCCACTGACAGCATCTGGAAAAAGTCGTCCAGAGCTTTGACTTCTGCGATTGCGGTTGTGTTTGCGATCTTCTCCACGAGAGAAGCATTGCTGAGGATCTCCTGCATCTCCCTCAGGTATGTAAGCATGAGGGGCGTTTCTGGGAACACTTTTTGATGAAGCAATGATGATATTCTTCCTACTGATGTTGATGTACTGCACTATGTATGCTGTTCATGAATCCTGTTGATGTACTGCAATACGTAATCTGTGGATGAATCCTGTTGATGTACTGCAATATGTGTTCTGTGGATGTACTGCAACGTGCATTCCTACAGAACATACGCCGTACGTTGCTAGAACGTTCTGCAACTCCTACAGAACTATCGAATACACTTTCCGATGTCTATTACACGTCAGAATTGTGGGAATATGATACTTATGGCCCTAGAACATCGGCAAAGACTCATACTCAGAGAGTACACGTGTCTGGCTTGCAAGGTAGCTGAGGCTGCTAATTCAGGAAGGTGTACGAAGCAGAAATACAACAATTATGCTAAAACAGCGTACCTCTATCCCTTGAAGGTATGCAGTGGACGCTTGAGCAGTGACGATGCTCTGCTTGAAAGCCACGAGCTCCTTGTTGTTGTTCTTGTGGGCTTGCTCGAGAAGAAACTCTCGGAAGGAGTCCTTACAAAAGCCCGGACCCGCAATCAACAGACACTTGACAATGTCCAGACGCACATGCGCCACAACAGCCTCGTAGGTTCGAAGCATGAACCTCTGGAAGGCATCATTGTAGCCTTTTGCTGATGCTGCGCCTCTTTTTTTTGGTAGGACCACTTGAACCTGCATTGCTGCTACACGTGGGGACAAGAACCAGTCACAGGTAATCCGTATGCGTCAGCTATCTGTCTGTACTGCCTTTGAATCTGTGGACAGCATCCTTGGGATGGTGTGTGCACAGACTTCTCGATCGTGCCTGTGTCATCTCCTCAACACAACCACAATCTGGTTGCAATGGAGGAAAGGTAGCTTTCACACAAGTACAAAGCTCCTGGATCTCAAGGAAAGGAATACATGCCAGTGCTGTAACCTTAGTACTACTTTGGGCCTTTCTGTGTACCCGTGCTGTACTATCACCATGCAACGCAGGGGTGGCACAGGCACACTGATGGTGTAAACAAGGCACCAGCGATGGCTGATCAGCACCGAGATAGCTCCAGATTGATTGAGTTCATGCTATTATCCAAAATATCCCATCCCCATGGGCTGTGTTTCTCTGTAGCAGCTCGTCTGCAGAGGATGGTGTGCCCAAGTGCCGTCTTCAATACAAGCCATGCCTATTTACTCGCAATGTATGTACAATGATGAATGCGATAACAATCACGCCTGATAATTCTAAAGGCAATACTCGGAATCTAGAGGTCATGCACCTTGGGTGGTGCAGATGCTCCAACATCAAACGTGGCAGTGCTAGGACGGTCTGTTGTCTTGAACTGAAATACAGAAGGACTGCAGCTTCCCAGGATGATAGGATTGCTTTATTTGGATTGGCTGTTTTCGAGATCTGTCGAGGGTATATGCAAAGATGAGCTGCCTGTTGGCCACACAGGAACAGGTGAAGATGAGATGTCTGTTGCCCACTCAAGAACTTGGCAGGTGTGTTGATCTACCTCATGCTTTCCGAATATGCTGCAACTAGACGATATCGAAGAAGGATGCGCGCCTTTGATCGCAAGGAGGTGCTGGTCTTGCCAACCAGACATATGTGTGCCACTCCCTCTGTGATGAGTACTATCGCCAAGTCACTGCTTGTAGCAGGCTCTGCTGCATCATCCAGCCTTCTAATGTCCAGAATATCCCAGCAATCCTTGCTAAGCGTGAGCTGGGAGCCCTGTTCCAGTACAATTGTGTGGAAGGCCCCCAAGGGAATGTGAGGGTTCTCAGTGCAACAAGTGCCCTTACAACGACACTCGGATCCACCATCATAGTCAGCACTCACAACTTGAATCGTAATCGTCAACCGGACTCGCTCTGTTTGGTCCTCACGCGCGCCCACCTGTGTGTGACAAAGATCTCCAGTCTCTGTTCCTGTTCACCCACTGCGACCAGGTGCCAGCAAACAATCTGATGCAACACTTGAAAGCAGCAAACACGGTAGAAAGAGGCCTACCGAACCTGGATCTTGCGAGTCGTGGATGCACGGAGCCTGTCCCCTGCCCTGATTAAGTTGAACACATGCCAAACGTCCTCCTCGTCCTCTAGTGTGAGCTTGATGTCTCCAGCTCCGTCCTTGCGGAAGGTTTTGTGTGGAACCTTCATCTAAGCCAGGCACATGCTGCCATGCTTGCAACACAGTAGAGGACACGCTGGGATACGTGACACAATGCGTCGCCGTATCTCATTGAGCAGAATGCAGCACACAGATAGCACATGGCTGATTGAAGTGATGAGTACGGAATGCACGGAACGCACGTGCAGATATACGGTAATCTTCACATACCATCGGCACATGGGCTGTTGGATCGAGAAATAGACCTTCTGCATGCCCTTGTGATGCCCTCGATCAATTTTCAGAGTGCGGCGCTAAACCTAGTCCACAGCATGTCCTAAGAGAGTAGAAACTGCTGAGTCCTTGGCTGCTCTGACAGAGTGCTTCAGGAGTGTGGCACTCAGGATACCACTTGTGCAGCTACACTATGAATAGTGTGAATGCTACAGCTGTGTTTACAAATGCCGTCGAGACCATCAATAGAGGCCATGATGGCAATTATCAGCAGGCGAATAAATGGCTTTCTGACTTCAAGTATAACCCAAACGCTTGGGGAACGCTGGTGGAGCTGATCAACCAGTCTAGCAACAGCGATGTCCTGTTCCATGCCTCCAACATCGCCAACTCCAAGGCCAAGAACGAGTGGAGCAACATCAATGACGATGTCAAGCGTTCTCTGGTCACGGCTGTTAGGTGTGCTGCTTCTTTTGAGCTGCACAATCGTAGGGAATCTGAACCAGCTAAACAACAGTATCGACTACAAAACAGCATCACCCACACAATTGAGTAATTAGGTTTTAGTTTCTTCCATGCTCTGGATCTTCAAGCTTTGTCTTGCTTGGTGGCATGGACTGGAAGGGACTGTGCAGAGAGAAGCTGGCGAAACCTGCAGCGGTGTCTATGCCCCATTTCGTCGTAGAGAGGTTATGTCTGGCCCAAGCCACGATGATATGCCTCTCTGGCGCTCAGGACACACAGCAGTTGCTGCAGCACTGCATCGGGCCTCTGCAACATGGTGCAGTCCCCTAATTTCCACCTCCATCTCCTGACAATGCTTATAGAATAATTCTGTGTTGTTAGGTTCTGTTCAAGGCATCTTATTATCTTTCCAGACATGCTTGTGTGCCTGCAGATGGACCTGCACACTCTATGGCACTAAGAATGGTCCGCACAGTTGCTGAAAGGATTCCTGAGCTGGATCCTGGCACACGAACTCGCCTAGCTCCGGTGATGGTGCAGTTCAGCATGCCCCTGATGCAGTGTCTTGGCAACTCCCTTCAGCAAAGCGCACCTGAGCAGCAGGCTGCTGTAATAGACACTTTAACAGCATTGCTACAAGCCATTCCGTGGAGCTATCAAGGGCAACCTGCTTTACCTGTCAGTACGCCACTTTTGCTCATGTTCTTGCACTGAACATGTACTGCACCTAAAAATGAGCAACCTTTAACACTGTATGCGGATAGAATTTATGACAAATAACATCTTAAGGGGTTATTTTGACACTTCCGTGAATGTTAATCCAGACACATGCTGCACATAGCATCCCTGAAGGGTTGTGGATCACCCCAAACACCTGTAAAGGTTCACCATCTGCCTCACACGCTCCATATGAACACATGTAAGAAGGAAATTCCCAGTAACACTTGAGTAGCTGTGCTCTGCCTGCTGTACAAGATGCACGTCTCACTAGCACCAGCACGGGGCTCAGTACACAGCTCTATTCTGAACATCAAGTGTATCCGCGACATTCTGAAGCGCGATGTTCTGAGTATTCGTGTTCTTTTGAATGGTTGTTGATGTAATCAAGGTCCCTGACCACTGAGACATGTAGCGCTGCATGTCTCAGTGGTCATGTCCTTGACTACATCAACAATGGTCAAGCTCTTCCAAGAACTTGGCCTTGGCCTTGTCCTCAAATAACTTGACGATTCAGAATGACCCCCCCCCCCCGTAGTACAGAAATCTACCTTTTGGGTGAGATGGTGGGTATCATAATCCAGCTATCTGGGGTCCTTGGGTTCCTTACTATTCACTGCCTGTTCAGGTGCTTCTGTACAAACCGGAAAGGTAGTGAATAGGCATGAACCCAAATAGCCAACATCGACGAACACACGATATCCACCGCTTCACTCGAATGGCACAACGGCACCGTCACAAAAATATTTCCCAGCACTCTTAGCCAAACTGCGGTAGTAGTGACGAAACACAATGCCACGACAACGAGGTGCTTCTAGCGCTGTAGCACTCACCCTGAACATGCACTCACCCTGGACATGCACAAGTCTTTTTGCATGTTCACAGCATGGCATAGTGAACTGCTGCATGGCAAAGTTGAACTGCTGCATGGCAAAGTTGAACTGCTGCATGGCAAAGTTGAACTGCTTGGTGTTCATCGAGCAAAAGGATCCTTTAGGATTCGAAATCCAGCTGCATGTGCTGCATGCACGCCTTTTTTGTCATCTAATACCAACTGGGGGCAACCAGAGAGGTATGGAGGCAGTGACAACCTTCTGATTGGCACAGTTGCTGCTAACAATGCATTGCAGTCCCTGTTATTTGCCCTGTGTATGCCTCCCTGGTCACTTGTGCACCAGCTTGTGTGGCTCGTGGATGTGTATCCTTGTCCCATCCCTTTGGGGGTGCACACTGTGGTTGCCGAGGCCGAAGCCCTTCATGCATATGGCGTGGTCTCTGATTATGGTACATTTTGGATCCTGTCGATGTATTATATTACTTTTAACTCGCCCTTCGCAAACCGGAAAGGCATTCACAAACCGGAAAGGTAGTGAATAGGACGAGAAACCTAACCACCCTGTACAACCAAGTTTCTCTACCCATCTCGGACAAAGTGTTCGAATTGTTATCGATCACTTTGCTTTTCAGCCCGCTCTCAATTAAGTTTATGAACCTTTGATCTTGTATCTAAAAATTTGTAAAACGCTTTTGAATTGCAGACATTTTTTAATGCCGGTGTTCAAATGCAGGTGAGATCGGGTCAGCATGTCTGACTGCAACCCCCCTAATCATTTCAGCCCTCTCCACCACAGCCAGCCGTCCCAGCGCTAGCGAAGCCCTGCTCCTCCTGGTCGAACGTCACGAAACCCTATTCCCCGGCCGCGAGCTCCCCTTCATGACCGCCCTCATCGACCACCTGGGGACCCTTGTAGCCACAGTGTCTACAGGGGGCAACCACAGCGACCGCGGGCGCGCGGCGCCCCTTCTCACCTCCATAGCCACAGTTGCTTCTGAAGCGGTGTATGCATGCGAGGATTTAGTTCAATGCATGGAGCTCGCGCGATTAGTTTCGGTTCTTGTAGAGCATGTGCCACACCGCGGCCTCACACATGCATCAGCGGTCGCAGAGGTTTTGTTCGCGGTGAACTGCACACCTACAAACTCGCGGTGTAGGGAGCTTGGGCCTGAAATATACGTCGCAGCAGTTGAAAGAATCCTTCCGGAAGCCACATACTTGGAGGGTTTCACGCGGTGGGAGGAGATGGACGCTCCTGACGGCGATGATGAGGTAGGCGATGTCGAGTTTAGAAGCTTCCGGGAGGATCAAGTGCGGACTTTGCTGCAGGCGACGTATGATCAGGCCGGTTTCGGGTACGATTTCACAGTTCTTTTGCAGAATTTTTTTTTTCCCTTCATGGTGCTGGCGGAATTCATGCATAATCACTTCCTTTCCGGTTTGTAATGGACACGGGGTGTTTGAGGGGTTAGGTTGAATGGTTAGGTTGGTGGGTTAGGATGAAGGGTTAGGGGCGTTGGATCGACGGCAGGCGAAACACGGCCAGAACCATCACGAGACAGAGCAAAGCAATTATGCGTGTGCCGTGCAGGTATTTAGCACGCATGGTGTCGGCGTGCATGCATAGCCGATCCTGGCAGGCACTGGAGATCGCGGCGTTTGCGCTGGACTCCACCGCTGCACAATTGCTCAAAACTCTAGATGCGGCGCGCAGGGGGGGGGCTGCTGCTGACTGTGCGGTGCGTGCGCATCCTGTGTTACTTAAACCATGGGGCAGCTGCCATTGGTTCTTTGTCCATGTCCCACCCCTTCGGGAGTGCTGAGGCCGAAGCCCTTCTTGGGTACGGCGGGGTTCCCGATTAGATACTTGTTGAAATGGACCAAAACCAAGGGAATAGATATAGACGCCAAAATGCGTTGGCGGCCTGGGGGCCAAAACAAAAACCAGTGGCCCTGCGAACAAAAACCAGTGGCCCTGCGGGCCAAAACAAACAATTTTACGAACTAGCAATTTTACGAATTTGTGTTGTGCAGGAAGCGCTCCAGCAGGCAGCACAGATCAACGACGTATTAGCGCAGTTCTTCGCAGCGGTTGCGGGGCCCCCCCCACAAGCCGCGCTCTCAAATCAATACCTTTTAGACATCACCTGTAGCACACTGGGCTCCTTCTCCGGATGGCTGAGCACCCGCAGGGACGCCGCGCTGGCGCATGCGGTGGCTATGGTGCTGGGGGCGGCTGTGTCGGGGCAGCCGCCGCGCGTTCGCGTCGACGCATGCATGGCGCTGAAGCGTCTGTGCTCTGAAGAGGTCCCTGCGGACGTCCTGCCGTTGCATGATGTTGTGGATGTGCGTTTCCCCCCCTTTTCTTTGCGGTTTTATTTTTGTTCCTGAAAGCCTTTTCAAGCTGTCGACGTTCACAAGATGTCGATGTCCCCTTTTCGGCAGTGACCACCAGTATCGCTTAATTTTCAGGCCAGACACCCAAGAAATAGTCCCAGGTATTCTCGATTGTTCTATGGAACTAGACGATACAGGTGATCACTGGCTGTCGTGTATGTGTGTGCATCGCCTGGCATGGAGCTGCATATGCATGGCATTCATGTGATGCATGACATTCTGTATGGTTGTGTGGCACGCGTAATGATACTGCGCGCAGTATCATTACGTACCACCATGGCGGAACACCTTGTGCGCAAGCTGCACCTTGGAAGTTGTGTATTAGAACTTTGCGCGTGCAGGGAATTTGTACGTGTCTACAAGGGCTCTGCGCAATCACCCCACCCGAAGAAGCGCATGCATTAGAAGAATCCAGTTACGTAATCAAAGGATCTATCGCGGTTGCAGTGGCGGGCGCGCGCCTCACATGCCGCCTCCTTGACTTCCGGTTGTCTCCGCAGTCCCAAGTCAAGCATGCATGTGCACTAGTCGCGGCGCCACTGGCGGTGCTCTCAGCAGCTGCGCAGGGCAGCACAGCGCAGCATGCAGGACAACATAAAGTCTGTCTGGCTATCCTCTCCACATGCATTAAGTTTCTAGAGGATCCCGCCTCGAGTAACGAACACCGGCAGAGCTGTGTGCAAGCAGCAATAGAGCAGACGTGGCCAGTTCTGCAGATGCTTTCTAACAGTACGCTTGCGCAGACCGCAACGGTGTCTACAGGGGTGTCGGATGTCGCGTGCGCGGCGTTTTCGGCGGCAGGGGATCAGCGGGGGGCTCTGATTAGCCCAGTTTGCGAGATTCTACAGCAGCTTTTTTCCATGCATGTGAGCGCAGCACCTCTAGACACTATCGCCAAGATGGTGGAGTTATCGGGGGAGGGTTCGGGGGTTAGTCAGGAGCAGCTAGGGTTGTTGTATGGAGCTCTGGTGGCGTTTGTTCAGGCCGCACATACTGCGACGTCGCCGCCGAATGCATGCCAACCGGACGTCGTCGCGGCGATGCTCTCTTTGCTGAAAGCCTGGGGACTCTTCCACCCTGTAGCGCTTCTAGACTGTGGGGTTCTAGACAGTGCGCTCGCAGTGGCTACAAGCGCCGCATGCATGCGCGAGCGGCCGGTCGTCCAAAACGCGCTTGGGTTTCTTACGCTGCTGATCACCCCCAACAGAATGCTGCGCAGCCTTGCCGCACAGCACGTGCAGCACGCCGCAGCGCTCGCAGCAGCGGTCACAGCGCGCGCAGAGGCCATAATGGGCGCGCTGCTGGGCGCTGTGTGTGACACGTGCCCCCCGGACAGTTGGAGGTCGGCTGGTAGAGTTATGTTTCACTTGTTGTCGGCCGCAGAAACGCGCACGCATGCAGTAGCTGCCGCAGCGCGGCAGCTGCAGGCAGGCGAGGCAGGCGGCGGTGGCGCAGGGGAGGTGGCCGAGGGGCTGCGCAGGGGGTCGCGGCTGACTCAGCATGACTGCCAGAGGTTCGCGGCGCTATGCATGAACGCTGTGACGCTGCAGGAGCGGCGGTTCACTGCGGCTGTGATGGACTTTGCGGGGATTGCTCGTGGCCAGGAGGACCCTGACAGCTTGCTGGCCTACGAGATGTTGTAGTGGTGGGGGTTGCGGTGGTGGGGGCAGGGGGGGGGGGGAGGTTTTGGTTGCAACATTGCATCTGGACGCGTGTGTTATTGCATATGTAACACACTGTTCGGTTTCAGGCGCAGCCACGGTATCAGCATGTGGGTTGCGGGTTTGTGGTTGTTAGTATTGTTGTCGTTGTTGCGCTGTTGTGTGAGTTCTGGGTTGGTGTTGGTTTTTGTGCAACATAGTTCTTGGTGTCGAATAACGCCACTTCCTCGACAAACCTAGAAGGGGAAGGTTCTGGGTGTGGCTGTGGATACGAGGAAGAAGAATGCCGAAATTTTCCTGATACAATTCCTGATTTGGGTCATATAATGGAGTATACGGGCAGGTCCCCCACTAGTGCATCTTCCCTTGACAGTGGCGGAATATAGAACCAAACAAAGTGCATCGATGTAATGTTCACACAGTGCACAAATTCCACCTCTCCCTTCGGCCCTGCCCCAGCCAGCTGCTGCCCCCCCCCCACATCGCGTTGTTGCTTGTGTGTACGTGCAGGGCGTTTTCGCTGGATGCCTTTCCGTACGTTCCGGGTGCTCTGGCAGGGTCTGCTTCGTGAGTTGTGTGATTACATTGACAAGGGTCGGCTCACAAGCACGAAAGGTGCACCAGAAACGAGCATCCGAAGCTAGGCAACAACGCGAACACCGTGAGCATGCACCGCCTTTGTGAGACGTGTTGTTGTTCTTGCTCCGTGTTTAGTGGTCGCATGGCTACCATCTTGAAGATGCGCCTACATCTATGTGCTTTGAGTACACAATCACAAAATGTGCAAAAATGTAAGAGCATCTGTAACACGAACCCAAGCAGGACGGGGGGTGCTGAGGTGATATGTGGGCACCAAGGATGCCGATCTCGAGAAGTTGATCCTTGGTGAGCGCTTCTAGCGCAGCAATGCATGAAAGTTGAATTGATAGTGCTGTGTAGATCATGCAGTATCGTCTGAGCACCACATCATTATTACATGGCGAAATCTCACTCACTAAGGGAAACCAGGTTATCAGGATTTCGGCATATAGCTTTGATGAAATGTGAGATACACGTCCTGAGCGACTACAACAAATGTCGGGCCTGCACGTATGCAGGGCCGAGAAACAACTGCATCACTCCACGAACGAACTTCAGTTGCGGTCCTCCTGACTCTTTCAATGAAGTTGCCTTTCACTCTGCAAATAAAACAAAAGCACACGGCAGAGGACACAAAACCTTGACTTCTCAAGTGCGTGGGAAGGCCTGCCATTCCACACGCTTTGCTGTGAAAAACTATACAAGCGAAAAGTACTCCACAATTCCGCATGGTATGCAGCCATGCTGCCATTCAAGTTATGGTATAGAGCTTCGCTTGTTCCTTGCCATCGGAGTAGTGTGCAGGATGTATGTGTTTGTGTGGAGATGGATTTTCTCTTATCCGACCCAAGAGGGGGCCATGCTGCGCCGGCCGCAGCTGGTCAGGGTTCGGCCAGCCTCTCTGTCCACAAATTCTTCGAGACCTCCATGCTGCTTGTCGATGGTGCTGGGGCCTCCCTGCAGCATTCCATCATCAGGAACTGGGCAGCGATGAGACACAAGCAGCACGGGACATCATAATCAGCCAAAAAAACACGGGACAGCAGTGACGGGTTGCTTCCATCCCGAAACACAGAGTACACAGGGGGGACGGAGGGCAAGGAGGATCAAAAGACAAATCTTTGTCTTGGCCAATTACAATGGATTGGCACACATCAGGTTTGTGTGCTGTTAACAATAAGGGAGAGGAGAGCAAGGGAGAGATGACACCTTTGCATGGACACCAGTGTAGGTGCTGCGGTCGTCATGCCACTTCACTTGTGCTGCGATGGTGCCGCGGAGCTCTGGCTCACACTGTGCAACGGCATCTCGCATGAATGCAGGCTCGACACCACGTGCTTCAGCGCATGCATCGAGGGCAGACTTGAATGCTTCATAGTCCATTCTCTTTGTTGTCTGCAAAACGATACACATGTTGAGTGCTGCGAGCTTTATCAGGAGGGCCCCAATCTGTGCGTCTCCTATGTACACAAGTGCAGCGGAACGAATAGCAAGTAACGATGCTGGCACTTTGCATGGTTTCCAGGAAGACTTCCAAGCTTAGTGATACCATTCTTGTTTTCCAGGAAGATACTCAGAGCCATAGCATGAGACTGAAGACAGTCTATTAACATTGCCACCGGCGAAACATACAGACTGCAGCAAAAACTCAAGGAAGGGGCAGGTTGCAGGTTCCTCGCATCTTCAGAGTTTGGGTTTTTGCAAATACTGCAGATGTAATCGTGGTTGAAGCAAACCTTGTTGCAGCACTTGGTGAAGCAGAGGTCAACACGGGTAAGTGTAAGCCGGCCCTCCATGACAGCTGCTTCCTTCATTAGCTTAGCAAAAGCCTTGCTGTCCATCTTTACGAGAGGAACGGTCATGCCTTTGGGAATCTGGCCCTTTCCAAAGAGAGAAAAGGCCACGAACACCTGTTGCAGTGGCTCTGCAACATCAGCAAACAATAGATTCTTAGACAGGAAGGGAATACATGCATGGACAAGGAACTGAGAACGCTGATTTCAGCTTCTTTTTCCAGCAGCCCACAAGGTTTGTGGTTCAAAATTGAGCAAACGTGCAAACAGAATTACAAGTGTTAACTCACTGATCTGTGATGACAGCTGACAAACATGCCTGAATAGTGTGTGCCATGGTGAAGCTGAGACACGAAAGCCAAGAACCATACCAAGCGAGTCCCAGCCAGGAAGCTGCACAACAGAGCTTGTGACTGCGGACTTGTCGTTGAAAGGGCTTGGGGCGCCACGGCGGATGGACAGGCGGCCTGCACCGGATCTCCTGCCTGTAGAAGGTTCTGGCATGGGAGACACCAGCGTGCCTGTGCATGACAGGGAGGGGGACATGAAGCTGCCGTTCAAGGACCTGGGGCCGCCATGGCCGCTGCTGAGACGGCTTCGGCCTCCAATATCAGTTGTCATTCGTCTTGGGGTCAGCTTTGGAGTGGACACCGATGCATGGCCATGAACAGGTGCATGTGCAACGCCGCGGTTGTCAGCAGGCTTGCGGTTGGTGATCTGGGAGAGGTCATGCGGTCCATCAATGCTTGTTGGTCCACCACGTGCATACACACCAGTGTATGTGCTCTGTACACATTTCACAACGTCAGTCTTGATCAGCTCCTGAATACTACCTTACGAACAAATGTTACAAGGCAACAGGCACGGATCGGAGTCCTGTTGGCGCCATGACAGCACACAAGCACACACCCGCTACTTGTCGTGGAATAAGAGGGAACCATCTGTTGGTAGGATTCGTGGCAATACTATATTGTTGAACCGTTTTGCGTTCATTTAGGCTTGTTGACATTTTGTGGCAACGCTTTGTGGAGGGCATGGATGTTAGTGTGCTTGCTGATTGAGATTGTGTTCAGGGTGTATGCCTTCGGGCCGAGTGGTTCGATGCCCGAAACGACCTGATATGTATGTGGTGTGATGCCCAGCTACCTGTCGTTTGTTGCTGCTTAGCTTACCTTCCTGCTACTTGCGCCAGTCTCTGTGTCCTGTCGATGTAACTATCGATACCTGATGAGTGTCTACTTTTTTACAACCACACTCACCAGCTTGGCCATGCTGTTGCAGGATGCTGGGATTAATGCAGTCATCACCTAATCACTCCAGATATATTGAGGTGTTGATAGTCACGGTTGGTCGACTCAGTTACAGTAGGATACAGTGTAACAGAGCAACACCAGCAGGACTAGGCGCACCTTGTCGTCATGCAGCCGCACGTTGCCAACAAGGGCACTGCTGTGATTCACAGGGCCCTCGAATGTAAGGCAACGCTGCAGAAGTTGCACAAGAGAAACGTCGCGCCTTGCTGCAAGAAGGTTCAACGCCCTGAGGAACTGGTCAAACGTAATGCGCCTTGCTCCTTTGACTTTACATTTCGCAAAGGCAAGGTCGACATCGGTACGAGTGACTCCTTTCCCAAGGATCTTGCAGTCAGTGCAGTACTTGCAGAAACGAGCCCCGTCC
Source organism: Ulvella scutata (assembly GCA_032359135.1). Taxonomy (NCBI): domain Eukaryota; kingdom Viridiplantae; phylum Chlorophyta; class Ulvophyceae; order Ulvales; family Ulvellaceae; genus Ulvella; species Ulvella scutata. The sequence goes on along the minus strand of JAUMHD010032228.1, from coordinate 6,145 downwards.
ATTTCAGTGCACTGCTCACCGTGATTGCTGAAGTTTGCAAACGCAATAAACTGGCTCTTGAGTTCTTCCTCGGATTCAATACCAAGCTTCCTGCGCAGCTGTTGGCGCTCACCTACAGCCATTGTTGCCTCCAAGTTATTACCAGCTCTTTCGAACATCAACCTGCTATCTCGAACATGCTGGGCGCCAAAAGGCGACAACATCACATACATGGAAGAACCGGTCTGTCATATTCGCACAACAAGGACAGGCGCATGCGATAGGGATTCGGCGTTGTAGAAGGTGAAATTTGAACATGCAGGATTCGGACCAATCATTCTCGGGTCAGAAGCACGAATCAGAGCACTGAACAATATCTAGAGATTAGTATATAAACAAAAACACTTGACAATGACTGACAGAGAGATTCTGGCTGTGAAATTCTCGAATCTGTTTGTGAACAGGATCACACCAGCAAGAACGAGAGAGCTGTAATAGCACGAGAATTCTTCGACTGACAAAGTCCCTGTTTGAGATTTATCGGCCAGGTGAAGCTGAGCTGCCACATAGTGGTCTCGGTTCTTGACACCCTCCATCATGCCAAGGTCGAGCAGCATACTGCGCAGATCAGCCACATCCAGGAATCCCTTCTTGCCGTCATCATACCTTCAAAATGAGAACTAGAGTTTGCATCTACGTCCTTAACATTTCTCTGGATATGGTGTAAGGTACTTGTTCAGCATTTAAAGATGATTATAACACATCCACTGACAACCAAAGCAGTTCCTGGCACATCACCAAACGAACCAAACCTGGAGAAAACATTACAACATCACTGTGTGAATCCCGAGCAGAAAAGCTTCAGTCTATGAGTTGCAATGAAGACCTCATTTGGCATCACACGTTGGCTTGATGCCGCACACAGGTGCAGATAGAGTACGAGATGTCCCTGTAGACCACATACTTACACGTGGTATACTATAGCACTTGGTATGTAATAGAAATGGTGCAGCAGTATGCAACTATAGCAGGGTGATGCACACCAATTGAAGATCGCTCGGTGCTCGTTGAAATCGTCCTCAGGAACCGCAGGGACACTGTTGTCACTCACCAGGTGACTGTACACCTTGGAGATGTCCATCTGCCCACCTGGTTTGTCTCCAGCAGGAATCTGAGCCAGGTCCTCCACAAGTCGATGCAGAGGAATGCCCATCACAGCTGCCATGCTGCTCTGAATGTCAGCATCACAAGCCAACATGTTGACACCATCAGCAATGGAGCCATTTCCAACCTGCCTTAAGACCCTGAAAACCAACAAGTCACCTCAACAAATGCCTAGTCTACAGCAGCTTTCCTGCTGAGATGCGAGCCGACGAAGTGGGTTCATGAAAGAACATAGCTATTCATGCATGTGAACATAGCTACAAAGAGCATAGCTACCCATGACTCCTAGCTTTTAAACCACCGCATGGTGCTAGGCGGTTCTCTCTTCAGCTGTTGCAATCTCCTACTGCGATGGGACACCTGGTTGGGCAATTTGAGAGAGCCAGGAAGGAATGAAACAGTGACAAATATGATTAAAGGCTATTCGACAAGAAAATAAGCTGGTGTGACGAGTGGGTGACGAGCTCTCACTAACCTGCGCGGTGCACGTGTTGCATCTGTGTAGTCTCCATGGCTCAAAGTGCGGCCAGATGGGAGTACTGCAGCACCTGCCTCGATGAGGGCATTAACAACAGCATCTTGAGCCCCGTCAAAACGAGCCTGCAAAGTTTTCCCCATTTTTTGCTGGAAACTGCAGTCGTCATGGCATGCCTTAACAGCACATGCAGCTCACCTTGACGTTGTCCATGAAAGCGATGTGAAGGAACCATGCTGGTGCGCTGAACTGCCGGAACAAGTCGCATGTGCGACTGATTGCATCATCTATGCGCCTGTACAGTGTGTCTGGAACGGTAGTATGGTTTCGGCCTGCACAGCAGATGTTTTCTTCACCAGAAGAAAGAAACCCTAACAAAAACAAGAAAATTACTAGTCATCGCACAAAGCTAAACATCTGTAACTGACGTGCTGCAGCTCTCTCTCTCTCCCATACACACACTCAGTGCTATGTTCAGGTACACACCTGCGACTCCAAGAGCATTCAGAACGTTGACACAGAACTCCTGGAAATGCTGCACAAGATCGAGAATACAGAGAGCAGCATTGGCAACGTGATATGCATCAAATATGCGTGCGAAAGTGGTTCCTGCAGCAGGCTGCACTTTGCAGAGCTCAGCAAGCCCTTTGCTTCCCGGCAGGGGTTTGATGAATTCAGCCATGTCTTCCACCTCAACGTCGTACGACAGAAACGATCCAAGCAAGGCTGCATGCTCATAGAGAGCCTGCATATCAATCATGATGGTGAATCTTTGGGCTACACACACCTTTACATTGACAGTATGCGATTGATAGATAATATCATACAGGTTTGTTCAGCATTAATGCCTTTCTAGATGACTCGGGTGTGCCTTTCTAGATGCTGCTCAAACTGATCAACTGTTCTCTTCAATCAAAGATGACAGGCGCACGACCCAAAATTTTTACACTGTATGATGGTGTATTCATCACATACATCATTCGAACAAGAGACGTACCCCGGAGTATGTGCCTCCTTGCAGTGGGGAGCGATCTGGTTTGGAGTCCATGTTGTCAGAGACGGTGCCCGTGCTGTTTGAGGTTGAAACATTCTCTAGTACCATAGTATTGGGCACAGCATCATGTGGAGAAGCTGCCACAGTCTCGTGCTGATCTATGACAGCGGCGTGGGAGACAGATGTTGGAGCGGACTTGGAAGCAGGGGGGTCAAAGTTCACCTGGACACCGCCTGGGCTCTGTGCGGGTTCCAGAGGACTGGTTTGTGATTGCGGTGCATACATCGCACTCTTTTGCAGAGCATTGCGCAAGGCTTGAGGGTCCATAGCCAAGGATATATCGACTCCTGGAGGTGACTGTGCTGCGGAAGTGGTTGTTGCATCCCCATACGATGCAGGGGCCTGGTTGGTAACAGAGCTTGAATGAGTGGAGATTGTGTTTGTGGGTTGAATCTCCACATCGGGGCAGTTTGCGAGAGTGCTCGTCACCTTTGCAAGGACAGAGGCCATGGAGGACTGGGTCTGAACGTCAGATGATACGTTCCTTGTGTGATGTGTCTTGAAGGACTCAGGGTCCATGTGAGGATTGCTCGTGTAGGCTGGAAATTCTGACATTGGGCCAGACCTGGTGCTCATGCGCCCTGCATCACTCCCCTTGGACAGGCTCGACTGAGATGATAAATCAAACACAGGAGCCCGTTCATTAGCACCGTGCATTGGAGCGAAAGCCGTTGCTGCTTGGCCAGAGCTGAGATCTTGAGGGGCACTACGAGGACCACACACTTGACCCTGCACCTGAAGCATTCTAACACTGTATAAGAGCTTAAAATTTTTGTGCAGCACAGAATGAACGGTCTATGCTGCAGGTAGAAAAAATGGTCATCACAATCGTATGATCTGCTACAGTGACATGAAGCACCAGATGTCCTTGACTGCACCATATCATATATATATCAGACATGAAATACATGTACTTGTGTTGAAGTGTTCATGATGCGGAATAAACCTCATATGTTGCATTCTTGAACTCGCAGTTTGATAGGAAGCATACAATCCTGAATGCAACCATTTCTAGCTACAATATCGTACGCTATGACAAATGATGAAAATGCGGTAAGAATGAAAATGCATACCTTCTTCAGCCGTGCCAGGGCATCCATGAAAGTCATTGTGTAGATCGGGGTAGGCTTTGTACCACACAGAGCATTGAAGTCATGGGCTGTCATGCTCATGAGAACCTGTACTATGAAAAGGCATAAGCCAATAAAAGCAAGAGTGTGTGGCATGTCAGTACACAGTTGGTACACCTTGTGCAGTCATGGCATATCATACCTGGCCAGTCACAGGCTTCAAGGCAGTCCTGCAGGCCTTAGGCAGGCCTATATCTTTGGCCCATGCTTTCACATCCTTCGAGTCCCATCGTTCGACAGGTTCCTGCACTTACAATAAGTGAGCTTGGCCAGTAAGTGCGCTGGCGTATCCCCCTTTCAAGCGAACAACAACATCACCCAGGCCGCAATGAACCTGTCAGTGAGGGTGCCTACACCTTCGATACTTTACGTTTCGTGCTGAAGAAACCCATGGCTTCCTGCACAAGTTGTTCAAGCTCCTGCAAACTTCGCGGCAAATGAACCGAGAATGTCACCATCCTTGCGTCGCAACAGGCAATACACTGGGCTGAGCAACAGCGCATTCTGATTCAATGAGCATCTACGTGTAACAGGAGAGACGCGTGCCTGTAGCTGAACAGGTGGACGTACGAGGGTCCAAGGAGCCAATCGATAACAACGCTGCACCACAGAATGCCAATTTCTGCCACCAGCGCTAGCCGTTGGATGCTAGGATTTAAAGAAGCGTTAAAAAACACAAATCGCGCGGAATGGGGAGGCTTTAGCACTGGAAATAGGCAATGTAGTGCACGGTTGTTACAGCCGGCACCAGCTGCTACGCACACGTACGTGGGTTGATCTCTCTTGGCCGTTGGATGCACGTTTCAAAGCAATCCTTTGCAAACAGGTATGCTGAAAGTTTATGTATGCAGTCGAGGAAACTAGTTTCAAGTGACTGGTGCTTTGGTTCAAGATATCCTGGTTTTGAATCCATGGCCCAATCCGACGCGTCCGCACCACATCGCATATATACAAGCATTCTGCAGTGCAGAAGAGGCAGTATAGTATTGTGTTTCCCACACTTGAGGGTGTGTGCCTCGACGGCAGTACTCAAAGAGATTAGTTACGATGTGATGTGTACAACAGTGATAGTGATGTCTGCACAAAGTGTTGTTCCTGCTGCACCCAGTGCGGTTGGGTCTCGATCATCAACTCATGCATAATCTTCTGCATGGAAGTCTTCCTCGTTAAGTGTTTGTTGAACTGTAGGTGTGTGAGATCTCGCGTAGCATCTGCCCATGGAAGCTGCCACCAGCCTTGTATCAATTCAATCTGGCAGAGATGTGGCCGGGCGCCACTCGGAGAGATATTATGCGTACCTTCATCACGGCGTTGTGAATTTTCGAAACGTCTTGTTGTCGCTGAACCTTTTGACCTCCCTTTGCCAGCCTTCGAAACAATGCCAAGAATCCAACCACATAGAATGTGTGAAAAGAAACTATGCTGACACTTTGTGTTCACAAGGCTGATAATTTGCACTCACAAAGCTGAAACCCCTTCCTTCCAACGGTTCTGAGACGTTTTGCGTCAGACTTCAACTTGGTGCGCCCCGCAGGCCAGGGTTGCTTATGAGGAATTTGGGGAAAGTAAGTATATTGGCGAAATAGTTTTGTTTAGGAGATGGCACATAGAACAATTCAGTAAAAAGAAAATAAATTATTCGGGGACTACGCCATACTCGGCTTGAGCTTCGGCCTCAGCGCCGCAGTGGCGGAAACCATGCAATTCGTTACAGGGGAAACCACCAGAGACGCTTTGCTCACCCGACTCAGAAGCTCGAAAAAAAGACGAGAGGTGGCTCGGACCGGACCGGGGTTCGAACCCGGGACCTTGTGGTAAAAGCACTTTAACGCTCACGGGCCCGCGGCTGAGTTCAAGGTCAATCCCAAGACTATTATCCAATGATTTTCCAGCTTGACGACCTCTCAAAACAACTAACTATTTCGTCCCAGGAAGATAAATCGGCACTAAAACCAACCATGCACCAGGCTCCGCATGTAAGTTGCGACCTGGAACCTTTCAAGATTAACAACAAATGGCTGATTCGAAGGCATCTTCACAGAGACTTCGTCAACCACCTACACACAATCGCCACATGTCAGCAGCGCAGTTGCAATACAGCACAGCGCAGAGCAGACGGTCTGATGCAGAGCAGATGACCAGCGCAGACTGCCGGAGACACCGGTGAGGCGCCGCCTAGGGCGGCCCTCGACAGGTGCAACTAGGAGGACACCCACAGCAGGAGGACACCCATGCGGCCGGGAGACGGTCGCTTGGGTGTCTCGAACCCAAGCGACGGGAGGGTTCGAATCTCGGAGGAAGCGACGGGAGGGGGGAAAGAGCCAGGCTCAGGGGGGGGTGGGG